>JAFIRS010007837.1:12500-21492 GCA_018342105.1 Gonioctena quinquepunctata | reverse complement strand
TTTTATCTCCTCAAAGCTTGTTATTTCTTTTCTTGGCAACCCTCACTTTTTGTTCAATTTCACAAATTTTAGGTTTTTGCTCACTTTATGGGACACTTTTTCTTATTCTAAATTATTTTATGGATTTCATTTGCAATTTACATTTCTTTAGCTTACATAATATATAAATAGTTTGTTAACATTCATATTTGACACTTTTTTGTACTCAAAAATTTTATATTTTATTATTTCCTTTCAAAATATTTTTGACATGTCGCTGTCATGTTTCATTCTGATTTGATTTTACCATACACGATGTTCCATCTTGAATATTATTTTTATCTTCCTGAGATCTGAAGTTTATTCATACATTTTGATTTCTATATTTTTTTATAGGTTGTGCACATTGAATGTATTGTTGGCAACATACTTATGTCAATAGAGAAACTCCAGTGCTGAACTTTTGAGATATGTGCGTCGTCTAGAAAATGGTACAAGGTTCCAGAACAGTAAAATGCTTAGAAGAATTGGAAAACAAACATAGCAGGTATTTATATATATGATTATTACGTTTCAATATATAATTTTTTTTATTCTCTTTAGATTGAACTATATTTCTCATCATAACAATTTATATATATATATATATATATATATATATATTATATATATATATATATATATATATATATATATATATATATATATATATATATATATATATATATATATATATATATATATATATACAGAGTGGCCACTTTTTTAATGGGATTGTATTGGTAACTTTTAAACCATAAGAGTTAGAAGGTCGGTCAAATGGAGAAAAAGTTGCATTCATAGAAGCATTGTCAAACAGTTCAAACAAATCGAGATTATCAGGGCCGGTTATTGAGATATCATAAGAAAAGTAAATTCTGTCATTTTAATTTTTTTCTTTTTTCCCACTTTATTTCGAATATTATCAAAAATGTCAGGAGTTTTTTTCGACAGTAAATTATCCTCAATTTGACATAATCAGATTTCGTATCCAACGTTTCGTACGCTCTGGGCCACCCTCAACCTCATTTTTTTCAATACGGACCTGCATGTTTTATGACATTTTTCGAAATAACTCTTAACGCTGAATTCAACGATATATCATACAATGTCATTCAAAGTTGATTTTCAGGTGATTTTGACCCTTATCCAAATTTCTTTGGGTCGGATCTGTATTGCATTTGGGTACCTTTAGTTTAATTAACAACATGCAATACATCGATAATAAGATCAACTCACTCATCTTCAACTGAATGGAACGTAACAGAATCAAAGCAAGAAACAAGTAATAATTATTTACAAATTTCAAGAGGTGAAAAACCTAATTCATAATAATTAAACGAAACTATCATTTAATGAAAGAAAAATCATATGATCATTCGAAAGTAAATGATGAACATTAATGAAGTAAGTTTTCGGAAAGTCCACCATTTTGTAAAATGCACTTTGCGGTTCTGGAACCCACACTTCTTATACATTTGCTTATTTCGTCTCCTTGAATACCTTCCAATACATTCTCAATCTTCTCGCGAAGAATCTCTATTGTCGGGTTCGTAGTATCATAAATTTTATTTTTGAGATATCCTTACAAATAAAAATTCAGCGGATTCAAATCCGGAGATCTGGCAGGCCATGCTACTGGACCTCTTGTTCCAATCCATGAATCGGGAAAAGTTCGATTTAGATAGTCTGTGACTATTCTTGAGTTGTGTGGACCACATCCGTCTTGTTGGAACCATGGACTATTACGCCGATCCCGTATAGGAAGATCATCCAACATTTTTTCTATAATTTCTACAAATTTTGCTCCGGTTAGGTTGCCGTCAATAAAATAGGGTCCCAGTAATTTATTATTCAACAAACCGCACCATATGTTCAAAGAAAAACGATATTGACGTCTAACTTCATGAATTAAGTGAGGATTTTCTGTGGCATAAAAATGTTTGTTCCTTCGATTGAACATGCCAGAATTTGTGAATGTCGTTTCGTCTCCCCAAATCATATTGTGCGCAAAATTGTTGTTATTCCGCACCTTCCGTTGAAATCAATTACAGAATTGCAACCTCCTCTCAGGATCATTGCGATATAGTTTTTGCACGGCTTGGTATCCATAGTCATGGTATCCGTGTCTCTTGAGTATTTTATTAACAGCACTTTTTGATAAATTGCATTCACTGGCCATAGTTCTCGATCCTATTCCTGGATTCATTCGAATTTGGGCCAGAACATTGATGTCATTGATAGGCTCGTTTAGTCGTACATAAGGACCTCTAGGTTTGATGAATGAATTATGTGCAAGTAACGTTGTAGATAAACGTCGAAACATTTTAATATTTGGTGTTGTTCTTTCAGGATATAACTCACCATACCTTTGTTGTGCTTTGAACGAATTTCTATCTAGTTTTATGTACACTTCGTACATATCTCTCTTCTCTTCATTTGTGTATCTTACCATATCGAATAAGTTAAATTGAAATTACTCAAAAAAGTATTTAATGACAAGTTCTTGTGATACAATAATAAACGAAGTGACAAATAATATGAGATTTCTTGTTATGTTCTTTTTTATCCAGGGCCTACTACTTGACAATAATACATTCAATAAACCTAGAGTTGTATGTAAGAAAAAACAAGTCTATGAACGATATCAATGTTCTGACCCAAATTCAATTGAACCCAGAAAAAAAATCGAGAACTGTGGCCAGTGAATGCAATTTATCAAAAACTGCTGTTGATAAAATAGTCAAGAGACGCGAATACAATGATTTTAAATTTGAATACCAAGCCTTGCAAAAATTATATCGTAATGATCTCAAAATAAAGTTCGATTCTGTAATTTGTTCCAACGGAACAAATGGCAAATCCAACAATAATGATTCCTCGGAGAAGATTGAGAATGTATTGGAAGGTATTCAAGGAGACAGAAATAAGCAAATGTATAAGAAGTATGGGTTCCAGAACCGCAAAGTGCATTTTACAAAATGGTGGACATTTCGAACACTTACTTCATTAATGTTCATCATTTACTTTCGAATAATCATTTGATTTTTCTTTCATTAAATGATAGTTTCGTTTAATTATTATGAATTAGGTTTTTCACCTCTTGAAATTTGTAAATAATCATTACTTGTTTCTTGCTTTGATTCTGTTACGTTCCATTCAGTTGAAGATGAGTAAGTTGATTTTTTTATCGAAATGTATCGCATGTTGTTAATTAAACTAAAGGTACCTAAATGTAATACAGATCCGATCCAAAGAAATTTGGATAAGGGTCAAAATCACCTGAAAATCAACTTTGAATGACATTGTTTGATATATCGTTGAATTCAGCGTTGAAAGTTATTTCGAAAAGTGTCATAAAATATGCAGGTCCGTATTGAAAAAAAAGAGGTTGAGGGTGGCCCAGAGCGTACGAAACGTTGGATACAAAATCTGATTATGTCAAAATGAGGATAATTCACTATCGAATAAAAAACTCCTGTGACATTTTTTGACAATTTTCGAAATAAAGTGGGAAAAAAATAAAAATTAAAATGACAGAATTTACTTTTCTTATGATATCTCAATAACCGGCCCTGATAATCTCGATTTGTTTGAACTGCTTGACAATGCTTCTATGAATGCAACTTTTTCTCCATTTGACCGACCTTCTAACGCTTATGGTTTAAAAGTTACCAATACAATCCCATTAAAAAAGTGGCCACTCTGTATATATATATATATATATATATATATATATATATATATATATATATGAAAGAGAGGATATCGAGGGGACTTTTTTGAAACAAAATGGAAGGGATTTAGTGGACCTAGCCCCCGATATATATATATATTATATAATGATCCATTATCATAAAAAACAGTAAGAATGCTTAGAAAAATTGGAAAACAAACATAGCAGGTATTTATATATATGATTATTACGTTTCAATATATAATTTTTTTTATTCTCTTTAGATTGAACTAATATTTCTCATCATAACAATATATATATATATGAAAGAGAGGATATCGAGGGGACTTGTTTAAAACAAAACGGAAGGGATTTAGTGGACCTAGCCCTCGGATATATATATATATATATATATATATATATATATATATATTATATAATGATCCATTATCATAAAAAACAGTAAGAATACAAATAGAAGTTGCCAAACAGGCAACAATCTAGCAGGTACGTAAACGTTAGCGGGCTATATTTGTGGATATATGTCATATCTTCAAACGAGCAATTCTTGTATATATATGAAACTAGGGATACTGGGGTATGCAACAATGAAGAAGTAAACTCTTAAAGTTATCCAAGCTTTCGAAATTTCATTTCTATCATCAGGGAGACTACATGATGAAAAAACCAATAGTAATACATATTCAAGTGCGAAACATTATGCTACTTACAACTTTGTTGAGGTTGGTTTCAATGATGCTAAACATATTAATCTAACATAGTGATTGATACAAAAAAAAATGTAGATCAATGAATAAAACTGAGTTCAAACTCAATACAACCACATTAGCGTTGTTAAAAATTATATAAATATAAATATGTACTCTATGTGGTGTGACAAGTGAATAAATCCCGCAATGATATTTAAGCCTACGACTCCCGACGGGTGTCACTTGGAAATTGTTACAGTGGTGCCAACTATTAGATTAGTACCAACTGATGTTACCAGGTGGCGGTAATGTTAATAAGAACAATTATTTTATATTACATTGTTGTCAATTATGATTGATATCTATAGACAATAGTTATAATCTGTTATAATCTGTTTTTTATTTATACAATTGTTTCCCTGGAAAATGAAAGCCATTTCTAAGAATGTTCTCATAGATGTATGAGACTCTGTCGCTAGAACTTTCACTGAATCGTAATTCATCTGGTGGTCAAATTTATTCACCTTGTTCTGCCAGAGCACATCTTTCAGGATGCAATCTGCAGTCACTTTTATGAGGAATTATTCTGTTCGATAATGATCTTTGCGTTTGACCAATATATTGTTTATTACAACCATGACAAGGAATACTATCAATTACATTTGACATTGGAAGTAATAAATTGATCTGATTGTTAGAACTGTTATATATAATATTTTGAATTTTTCAGGATTGTGAATAATCTGGAGACTTTTGGAGTGATCTCTCTTATATATGATAATGAAGTGAATAAAGGTTGAGTAGGGGCAGTGTTAGTTTCATTTTGTTTGAGACAATGTTCGGTCGGGTACGTATATGAAGGAGAAAAAATAAAATAAATATATTACAGGCCATAAATTCATCAGCTGATAAGAAACATTAGTGGGAGCATATTTTATTGATTTCTGCATCATTTAGGTTTCTTATTTCTTCAGGTAATTTGTTATATAGCCTAAGATCAACTGAGTTTCTGGCTCACTTATTTAGACGATGTCCTGGTTCTCTCACCATATTTTTATTCCTAGTATTATACCTATAATATTCTGCATCAGTTGGATAAATATTTTTGTTTTTATGTATATGTACCAAGTAGCGAATGGTATATGTATAAAGAAGGTACTGGCATTATTTATTCTGTATTCGGCAAACAGCGGCAGACAGTGATCCCTATGTACTGCATTTGCTATGACTCTTTTGAGTAATGAAAACTTTCTTTGAATGATACCATGATTGAAATGGGATTGCATGAGACCATGGAAGGCACTCAAAAATGTATCTTTGTTTTCAAACGCTTTAGTTGACGCAAAACTTGGATAATTTTGCACAGTTCATCTATATGTGCGAACCAGTTGAGATTATCACTCAAGGTTACTCCAAGGAGATTAGCATTGCCATCGTTTGATAAAGTGTGATTCGAGAAAAAGTAAAAAAATTTATGTTTTATTTCTGTTCATGCATTTTATTCCTATACCAGTGATTTGCTATATTTTCCACCTCTTTCTTCAATGTATTTGAGAGTGGTCCAGCGTGAGTGTCTGTTAATCAAGTGTCTGTTAATCAATAGTGTTCGGAAAAATGTAGTAAAAAAGATTGCCGTTCTAAATAATGAACTGAGGGGGACTCAGAACAGGCCCTTGGGTCACACCATATTCACACGAAGGTTGGATAGCTCCTTGTTGTCAGAGTTACATTGAGTTCTTCCTGTGGAATATTATTCTATCAGTTGCAGAGCTAAAGCTCTTATGCCATAACATCCAAGTTTTTCTATCGAAATATTATGAGAGACACAACGCTTTTCTGATATCTACGATGTATAAATTCCTTCCTCAACACCGTCGATGATGTTTTCAACTACCGTGTAAATCGGTTCCAGATTTTTCCTGAACCCAAACAGAAATGTATGTGTTAGAGAATAATTTTCAAAGAAGCTAGTGAGAGTTTTTGCAATAAAATTTCAATTACTTTTCCAATAACAGAGATTGAAAATATCGGTCGATATTGATGGGATCATCGAGTTATTTTTTTAAATAGAAATCACTTTGACATTTACAGATAATCTGGAAAATAAGTATAGATTTGTTATTGTCTGAGTGACAATATCGATAATTTCTTCGAAATGATTGAGTTGATATCATATATATCGAAAGTTTTCGAGTTTTTCAAAAACTTTATCGCATCCATGACGCCAATAACGGTAACGAGTCTCAGAAAGTCTTCATAGTCGGCGACGGGTTAGTTTCTGATAACATTTTTCGCCACAGTTGAAAAGTAATCAACAACTCTATCACAGGTTATAGTGCACCCTGTTTTTGAAGGGTTGGAATTCTGTTGGTAACTAATTATCCTCCAGGACTTAATTTGTTGGACGAATCCGCGATGAGATCATGGAAATGCATCTTTTTTTGCTTTTGTAATTGCAGTTCGGTATTTTTTATACGTTGTGAACTCCATTGTAGTTTTCGTTTTTTTATAATGTCATATACTTGTTTTATGGCCGCTGGAGATATTCTTATTTTTCGAAGATTGTTGTCGAAAACATTTAATGGAGCATTATTCGCCGGAATATTTTCAGTGGTAAATGTTTGTGAATGAAATTCTGAAAGTATTTACGGAATCTACGGAGACATAGAGAGAATTGTCGAAAATAGAATTCCAAACAATTTCAGTGTGATGTGAGAAATTTGTATCGAGAATTCAGTAATTTAGATTCAGGGTTTATTTTAGTTAAGACACTATTAATGCAGCCAGTAGGCTTTGTGAACTCTGGTATAGTAATATCTAGATAAAATGATGGAGTCAGACAAATGATATCACTAAATATTGTTGAACTTCTTTCAAAATGTATATAGGAGTCACTTAATATCATGAGTTTTTACGAATTTGTCGGTAACAAAATTCGGAAATTTAAATTTCAACATGAAAATTGAGTCTCCGTCTGAAGGATATACTCTTATTCTTATAATGATGGACTAGCGCTTCTGAAATAGATATACTGGACTTGACAACAGCGCATCCATGTGGAGGGTTGTTTGATGTGGATTACGAATATTTGATACAGAAAACTCTTTCGAGAACCTACTTCCCAGGAAGATTTCTGTAATTTTAATATTTACAGGGTGGCCATTTTATATCCAAAACGTACGACATCTACCGGTTCAGAAACAAAATAATCGTTAGTACACTAACACCAGATGAATCACTCTGATACCACAGAACTCGGTATTCATTTCATCACAAAATTGGATCACTCGATAGTTTAAAAAAATAATTCTTCTTTTATAAAAAAATCCTGATATGCACACTATAGAAAAATTCCCATCCTTCAAGGCCGTCAGGCCGATTTGGACAACACGTCGAGTGCAATAAACACTTTTTTCACGAGCTGCATACAATATTATTTTTTACGTTCATGCAAAAATCAAAAAATATTTTATTTAGGTGGTACTGAGTGTGGCAAAATAAAAATCGTAATTTAATAGCAAAAGATTTAATAATTAATTAGCACCATCGATTGGCATTGAGAAAGTTAGGAACTAATCCTATGTTAGGAAGAATTTAACTCAAACTTTATTTTTGATAAATTGCATTTTCTAGTAATCCCGTAATCCAGTATGCAATAAATATGATTGACAATAATATAAAATATTAAATTGTTTAAAATGAAATACAATATCATAGAAAATGGACTGAAAATGTCGTCGATTTGAACGTTTATGTTTGTCATGATCACAAAACACTGTAGTAGAAAAACAGATGAGTGCAATGAACATTTTATTGCACAAGTGCAATAAAGAACAACTTTTTTCACTAAATATAGTTCAATAAAGTTTTGTTTTTTGCATGAACGCAGAAAAGGTTTTTTATTAGTTATTTTTTTATATTTTGTGAAGCATTTTTATATAAGCGATATCATTATGTGCAAACATTGGCCCATATACAAGTTGTCAAAATTTAGGCACGACTATTTGTCAAACCGAAGAAAGTTTATTTTTAGTTATAAAAAAATGTTTTGAAATATGTTTGGCCATCAATTTATCATCCATTTGCGAATGATGTAGAGCATAACAAGTTATCTCGTAACGAATGTGGATCCATTTCAAGAGAAAACATGGAAATGACATATGTTTTGAATATATCGGCCAACCTGACTAGGGAACCCATGTTCTATGTTCTATGTTCGTCCTAATTCAGGTAAATTCATTCAAAGGAAATTTTTGAAGTAAATATTTATTCATTATATATATATATATATATATATATATATATATTTATATAAATATATATATATATATATATATATATATATATATATATATATATATATATATATATATATATATATATATATATATATATATATATATATATATATATATATATATATATATATATATATATATATATATATATCAACCTCCATGTCTGACCCAAACCCCTCTCCAAGTAGCATTTTAAGTTTACGGAACGTAGTGGCCACGATTCATTGAAGATTTGCCATTGGCTAACCAAGTTGATATCTATTCTCAACAAGATGGAGCGCCACCTCACA
>JAFIRS010007837.1:0-7500 GCA_018342105.1 Gonioctena quinquepunctata | reverse complement strand
TTTTGATGAATATCAGTCACGTTTCACGTAATAGGTAAAACAAACTTTTTGTAAGCCACAATGAGATAATTTGGGAAAATTTGGTTAGTTTTCGTCATCGCGCTGACCAATCCACGGCCACTTCAAAATTAGGGAAAATTGTCTATTGAAAACGCATAACCCATTTCATATTGAATGAATATCATTCAAATTTCACGTAACAGGTTAAAAAAACTTTTTTTAAGCCACAATAAAATAATTTGAGAAAACTCAGGTTAGCTTTCGTAATCGCGCGGAATGCTGAATTTTGGAGGTTATTGTAATTTGTAGTGACTTTTATTTAATGCGAACTGTGGTCATCACTTATGGAGATAGCAATAATATGGCAACCATCACCACATATCACAATCAAGTGCCTGCCAGATTGAAGGTTTTATGGAAGTTACCAAAACGTCACCGAAACTATCATACTCTCTTGAAAGTGACTGTGACCTCTAAGAGATATTCAAGTGGTTCAGGATGGTTACCGCAACGGTTATTTTCCACTTGTAAGTTTGAAAACCTTTAAAGTGATTTGCTCCGTGGCCATAATGTTTCAGACACTTCAAATGACACTTATGAGTTATAGAACTGTGGAGTGGCTACCATAGATGGGAATTACGTGACTACAACCATACACATATAAAATTTCAGTTATTCTTACTGTAAGCGGTGATGACGTGATAACCACCAAGTCGAAGTTGCAGTATCAGTTTCCGTCACTATAATGCTGCTTGGGTGATTCACGCGTTGAAATTTCGAATATCGGACGCGGACGTTTTTAATTCTTTATTGGAATTCTCTTCTGAAAGAGATACATTCACTTGTCTGTGGATCATAATATTATATGCGGCTACTTTGTGTTGGTAGGGATGTATTGTAATATTTGTATACGAAGGTTTGTGGAAAATTTTAGAAACAGTTTTATTAATTGAACTTTGGCTAACCATCTTCTGACTGAAAAGTATTGCTTTGCTGATGACTTTGAACTATTGCATGTAGAAAAAAAAGGTCAAAAACTCAATATCCCAGAAAGCTTAGAGATTAACAAAGACAAGAACTCACAATATTCATTAAATGACCAGATTGATTTGAATAATTCGCCCCTTTTGAATCTGTTTACGAGAAATTCAATAATATTTTGTCCAATAATCACTTAAATACCTATTATCCAACTGAGTACCTGCTCCTGTTATTCATATTGAACTCCAGTAGTTGTAATTTATTTTATCTCCTCTTGAAAAAGCTTTAATAGAATAGCGAAGCACGTGTTTTTTTAGTTTACTCTATATCTTTTTCATATTTGCAGAACAGAGATGACCACCAATAATTCAAAATTACTTTGATATCAGGTAAATTCACAAGTTTGAGCCAAAAGGTATTCATTTTATTGAATTGTTTTGCATGGTACCAGATCTGCTCCATTGGAAATATAGATCATGTAGGGTGATACCGATAGCACCATTACACCCAACTAATGAGTAATATTGTTTCATAGTTATCAATAGTTAACAATAACCCCAAATAAACTGCGTTGATTTTTTTCTGGGCTGATTCAGTGAACATTTCAGTGAGGCCACTTTAATATTTTGATTACTACAATTTCAGTTAAAATTTAAATGAGTATTTCTATGCTTAAAAATGTATTTTTTCTCTATCTATAGTTTTCAAATATATTGCACTAATTTTAAATGGCTTGGTTTCCCAGAACATGACCCACGTTTGGAATATCGCAATTGCAGGTACGCACTTTCATTCAGTTGTGGTAAATTGGCAACATAAAAATACAGGAATATCGAAGATGCGAGCTATCAAACAAAAATTATACAATTATTGAAATATATCTACAGCAATAGTATGTTTTAAAGATGATTCCAATAGAATTGTGCGTTCTTCAATAAGTAATAACTCTAAGAAAATATAGAACCATCAAAGCATCACGTTGGAATTTTATCTACCACGTGTAACGGTTTTAACATCTTCCAATTCTTATTTCACGCTTTTTCTAATGAGCCGAATTTCGCTACGCACGTCTCAAATTGAATCGTTTTTCATTGAGGGCAATTCAAGCAGGAACAAAACAATTACTAATTCATTTTCAATCACAGTCAAATGATACGCGTATCATCATTTGACGTAAATCAAAGAAAATCGAATTTTGTTTGTATACAGTGCCTACGTTACTTATAATTTTCAGATTGAAACTATTACGCTTCAAACCAGCTCATTCACGTACCTGCTGAGAGGATATAGTCTTAATCAAGAAGTGAGTTTCCTGCGAAAAATTATTTTAAGTCTCCAAAAAATATGAGTAATAGCTCATTCGATTGGAGATGAAATTCTGACGAAGTTTTTTTTTGTTTTTTTTCTGTTGACGAAAATTGCAATTGTAACAAAAAAGGTGTTCAGCTTTTTTGGAATAACTCAAGAGATTGCAAAAATCGAAGAAAATATTCTCAAAGAGGACGAAATTTCCAATGAAAAAGTTCCGACTACTGGAACTCTCTCTCTAGTATTCATAATTTCAATTCAATGCTGAAAATAGGGTTCCTCTTAAGGGAGTACACCATTGAAATATTTTTTTTATTAGTATTAAATATCAATATTTTTTTTATTAGTATTGAATATCAATATTTTTTTTTATAAATTATGGTGTTTTTAAAACTTGAAAAACAATTTTTTAAAGTTAACAAAAAATTTAAAATAAAAAAATATTGTTGAAATTTTTTTTTCATCCATATAAATTTTTTAAGAACATTTGTTTATAAATTGTTCATAAACAAATTGATTACTAGTTGAATATTTTAGAATTTTTTTTGCCATCTTGTCTAAGAAATATATATTTTCAAAAATTTTTTTTTATTGTTTATAATAATTTTTTCATAGTCCATTATTAAAATAATATTAAAACATTTTTCTCCCTGTAAATAATATTGGCATCCTCAAAAATTATTAAAAATTTAATTGTTCATTAAGTTAAGAATTTGTTTAAACAAATTTAAAATCTCATTATTTTTTTTCTGAAACTACTAAAAATTACAAAAACAACCATATGCAACCAAGTATCAGAAAAAAAATATTTTTTTATTTTTTATAGATTTTTTTAAAAATTTCGGTATACAAAAGTTGCACTTGATTTTTTTAGTAATAAACCGCTGTTACTTTTGAACCATTGAAGATACAGTTATCAACATTCAAGATGATCTATTAAATTAACTTTCTGTCTATATAAGTCACGGTTTTCCGTTAATAAGCATTTGTTTATAAAAAAATCCGTCATCTACTTCTTACAGTGCTTATATCTTTTAAATTATGGAAGTGAGTTCTTTCGTACTTCAGGACGATTTTATAAGCTAGTATTTGAAATATTGAAAAAAAATTGTTTTCAGTTTAATATTAATTGTTCATGAAATACACGGATTCATTTAAATAATATCAACTTCATCCTGTATTCTAACGGTTTTTAATCACATATTTGTTGATATATACTTAAGATATACAGTTTTTGTGAGTTATATACGTTATTTCAGAAAATCTATAAAGAATTAAAAAACATGGTTTCGAGCCTTTGTTGCAAATGGTTATTTTTGTAATTTTTAGTAGATTCAGAAAAAAATATAATGAGATTTGAAATTTGTTTATAATAAGTTGTTAACTTAATAAATAATTAAATTTTTGAAATTTTTTTTTTAACTTTAAACAATTATAATAAACCAAATGAACAACTTTTGAAACTTTCATAACATGATCTTGTTGAGTATTTATATATAAGGTCTCCAGAGAGCAAAACATTTTTAGAGCTTTATTTAAACATTTATGCCATTTTTTATGAGACCGAGGTCCGAAAAACGAAAAAAAATTAACAAATGCCAATTTTTTGAAAAATAAACTATTTTTTCCTAACGGGACCTTGTTCTTTCCAGTATTGAAAACACATTATGATAAATTGAAATTTTTAAATTGATATTTATTACTATAAAAAAATAATTCTATGTGGTGTATTTTCTTGAGAGATGGCGCGCGCATGCCGTAGCGGTTGCGCAAAGCCCTATTTTCAGCGTTTAATTAAAATTATAAATGATGGAGCTAGAGTTCCAGTAGTACCAACTTATTCATTGGAAATTTTGTCCTCTTTAAGAATTTTATTTCTGCTATTTTCCATAGTTTTTGAGTTATTCCCAAAAAACTGAACCCCTCTTTTTGTTTTTTGTTAATAACAACTGCAATTTTCTTCAGCAGAAAAAAACAAAAAAGTATCTCTCTCAGAATTGAATCCCAAATCAAATGAGCAATTACTCATATTTTTTGGAGACTTGGAACAATTTTTGCTGGAAACTAACTTCTCGATTAGACTAATATAGAATAGCTTCACAATGAACTAATTCACTTTATTATCGACAAAATCATGTTTCTTGCTGAAAAATTAAACTGCGCCGAGGAAAATCATTCACTGATTGATGTGTGTAAAGTTTTTTATGGGACTTGTTGAAATGTACTCAATGAACTATACAAAATGTTGTTGATATGAGTTTTCGGGTAGAGCCACTTGAAGTGAAATACTAACAACTTGCGCACATTTCCTGGTATACCAGAAAACGATATCAACTTCTTTGTTGCAAATATGATATTTTGTATTTCTTCATTTTTTTAATTATCCATAAAGCTTCAGTGGTACTTCATTCAATTATATACAGGTAGTAATCTAACATGTTGTACTCCACTGAATAATGGGAATAAGATCCGATTTAATAGCGACGTGCAATGGTTTAAAATGGAATAAAACCCTTTTGAAACTCATGATTTTACAAAAAAATTAATGATCTTTTCAGTATACTAATTGTCTGTATGGCCAATAACCTAGTAGTGTTAACCGTGCGAAGTAGGTAGATCGTATGAAAACACTAAAACAATAATATAAATATTATTCAATGAAGGTAAGATGGCAGTGGCTGTGCGATGTTGTTGAAGGTCCTATATTCGAAGTTCATCTACGGCTGTTCCAAAATTATTAGAAATCTTTTTTGTTTGCTTGAATATACATTGAATCAGTGATTGCTTGGGAAATATAAAAATACCTTCCATTTCTTTAGCGAGTTTTTCCACTTTCTGGCGAGAAATATCCCTATTATGATAGCCCTTTTGCATCATATCCCATAAATGTATGTTTTCAAAAACTGAACTTATGAGTTTTTCGACATCCATCATGTTAATTTATCGCAACAATTCGCATGAAAAATTAAACTTGTTTCTACGATTTTGTCCTTCTGATGACTTCTTACGAAATCTGCCGAACGATAAGCAAGCACTATAATCGCAGTCATAGAGTAATATTTTTTTATTCATCCGCGCGAATCCTGAGGTGTTCGTCCCAATATTCGTCAGAAACGCATCCACTATAACTAGCCTCTCAATTGCATCTGTTTATATCTCCGAGAAATCAGAATGCCATATCTCTATATCAAAAATGCAGATATCAAAGTGCCATTTCAGAAGAAATGTCTCCAACATGGAGTAGGTCAAGAATATGAGATCACCCAGTATCTTCACGAAATTTTCACAGGTGCTTCAAAACATGGTAAAAACAGTATGGCGATCCAAAATTTTGCGCGGAAAAGATAATATTGGGAGATACGGGCCCCCGATTTTACACTAAAATAGTACCTGCACACTCATTCAACGGTTTAGTAATATTAAACTCACTTAATATTTTCGATAAAGTAATGAAAAAACTCCGATTACTTTTCATATAATTCTAAAGAAGAAATGTAAAAAATCAAACGTTGGTGATTGTGTTATGTTTATTCAAATTCCGTGGATTTTGAAGTTTATTGATATGCGACGTTGCCTATGTCTCCAAGAAAGAAAGTACTGAAATTCAATGCGACATATATATTTGAGCATATAAATTATTACAGAATGAAAAGACGATCTGATAGTTCTAATGGATATATTTATCAATAGAAGTTTAAAATGCAAATAATATATCACCACGCTTTTTGGGAGTGTCTGATAGCTCTTGAAAATTGGCATGAAGTTGATGTGCCGCATTTAGAAAGTTACCAAACATATTAAAATAATGTGACTTCAGACTGTTTTGTGTAAACCGGACTAAGAAAACGCATTTGACTTGGATGTTTTCTCGTATGCGTGGCATACGAGAAAACTTCCGATCAATTCCTTACGTGAAAAGAAGGAACACATCCTAACCTAACTTGGCTAATTGGCTAACCTTGCTACCCAAGTTGAATGCAAGCTAATCAACCTTACAAGGCGACGTTTCGCTTCGCTCGCGAACATTTCGATCCAACCAATTGCTTACGTAAAAAGAAGGAACACAACCTAACCTAACTTGACTAACCTTGTTATCCAATTTGAAAGCATGCTGTCAACCTCACAAAGCGACGCAAAAAGTGGGAACACAACCTAACCTAACTTGGCTAACATTGTTATCCAAGTTGAAAGCAAGCCAATTAACCTTACGAAGCGACGCTTCGCTGCGCTCGTAATCATGTCGTTGGCAGTATGAATTCTTTAGAAAAATATTGGTGATCCTGAAAAGGGCCTTTTTTCGAAGTAAAGTGATTCAATACTCTTCTTCCATTTCACTCTGTTCATCTTCATTTGCCATATGGATGAAATCGTCGGCCTTGGGGATCGTATAACCTCGTAGCTAATTCCAAAAACTCTTCGGTTATGAAAAAATTTAATGTATATTTTATTGTCTACATCGAAATTATTTTGGGAAAAAAATTTAATAGGCGAACGAATACGCAATTATGCTGCTAACGAACAGAATGACAAGTTGGAACCCATCTACACATTATAATATTGAAGAAGCAAAAACACTTTTTTTTACTTTGAAAGGCCATAATTGCCAAATTATATTTTTCGCGCTTAAATTTCGATTGCTCAAGTGTTTTTATCGAGTTTTGAAGCACCTGTGATAATTTTGTGATTATTTCGTGAACATTTTTCGAAAATCCGGATTGGCCCAATTCACTTGAATAGTTGGCAACGTGGCATGTCTATAAAACGCCAAGATCAAAGCACAATGCAACCACCAATATTTGATTTTTGACATTTAGTGATTTTAATATTATAAATAAACGTTAATATTTTAGTGTAGAAAGCTTATCTTTGAATCAGTTTGCAGTATCCAAAAGTGATATTCCATAACCTCTCTTTATGGATCTTCGGGGGCCCATATCTCCTAAAATTATTTTTTCCGCGCAAAATTTTCGATTGGTATACTGTTTTTATCGTCTTCTGAAGCAACTGTGAAAATTTCGTGAAGATACTGGGTGATCTTTTCGACCTTTACCCTCCAACATTATTCAATATTGCAAAGTGAAGCGTGGAATTCATTTTAATAAACAAAAAATCATTGAGAACCTGCTATATTCATGCATAACAAGGGATTTCTGGTAAGTAGGTTCTCCTTTTTGCGAAACATTCTTCTTTGCCTCATTCATTCCTTTTCTT
>JAFIRS010007836.1:0-21514 GCA_018342105.1 Gonioctena quinquepunctata | reverse complement strand
TACCCAACACCTTCTGAAGCAGGGTTGGGAACAAATTAGAAAGATCTTCAAATATATGAAACAGCTTTGGAGATATATGCTAGAAAGTATACATATTATAGGTAGACAGGTGGGGCCATAATTTTATAAATGATCCATGCCTCTGATAAATGTTTGATCATGAAGATTTCACCATGAAGGAACATTAATGGCAACTTCTAACATTTTTTTTTGTTCGATCCACTTTTTCAATCTTGAAAAGAGAGTTGTTTGTTTTCTCCGCTCCCAACTGTGGTTGAGAAGCTGAAATGACCATGAGGTTCCACAACACAATAACGAGCCAATAATAAGTCTCAAATATTATCCGGGATTCTGCAGTCAGAAGGTTGTGATATCTCAGCCAAAGCCATTGGTAACATTGATGAGAACTCACACCTTGGATCTTTCGTGTTGCACATTTCATTAAAATACGACCGATTGTTGACGAATATGATTTTTTGAAAGTAAAGTGAAATATATGGAGTTGGAATGACAATCATGCGCATCATTTCAATGTGGGTACAAATCAAATATTCCTTTGGAATCATGAATGAATATTGGTCAAGACCAAGAAAATATTTATATATCAATAGTAATAGATGGTGATCATTTAGATTGAGTCTTTATTTATTACAGCAATGCAATTGTGATTAACGGATTTCTGGAAAATCTATATTAAGTATACAACTAGAATCAAGATCAGATAACCAATTCAGATAATTTAATCTATAATCTGAATTGATATTTTCATTGCAGTATTAAATGATTCAACGAATTTCTTTGAATTCAACGTCGAATTAAAATGTTCGGCAACACCTGTTCCCAAATGTAGATATCTGATATGTTCGTTAGAATAATGTATGTATAAATGTAACGGCCTCAATTCTTACTTCATAATTTATAATTAATAATTGAAATTCAGCTTCCAATTGTGAATTATTTCCAAAATATATTAATAGATTACCATTTTCTGAAAATGATTTATTAGCTTATACAATTTGTTAAACCGATAGTTTCTTATTGGAAAACGATTTGTTTTAAAGCTAACAATTTTGCCCTAATGCTGTGAACGTAAACACTGAAAACATTATCAGACATTGTATGCATAATATTGGTTCAAATAATATATACTTATTGCGATATTACTTTTTATCGAATAAATCGAAAGAATTGGGCTAAATAAACATGACACTTGACTTCATCCAATATAATTTTAAACCAAACAACCAGTCGGTTCGTAGTTTTCTTTGAAATAATAAGATTATTCCGTCATATTGAAAATAACAAATTTGTTTGAATAAAATAAAATTTGTGATGAATTTTCTTTTAGTGCAACAACGAAAAGTAACTCTTTTATTGACTTTCCATTCTTTTATCATTCAGCCATCCAGCCAAGGTGACACGAAGTAAATGAATTATTCATTTAAGATATTTCTGAACAAAATTTATGGAACATTAAACGCAAGGACAAATGTAATGAATATTCAAATTGATTTAAAAAAAATGATAGTAAGAACAGTGAGAATATTAATTTCTTGACTACTTAAGAACATTAATTTTTTGTATCTTATGAAAACATATCTTCGTCATTTGTGGAAGTTTCAATAGAAAACATTTAACTGATCTTTGCAGAAACGAAAAACAACTGGACTATTCCAAATTTTCAATGAACAATCAATTTAAATATCACTTAATACTCCATCATCCCTAACTATTCTTTAATGAACTTATCGCCAAATATGTCAAGTATGAGCATGCTCATTGAAGACTAGGAAACCCATAAAAACTCGAATATAAGTGTTAAAGCAAGAGTATTGTTATGGAGCCTTTTACGACCTCTTTAAGGCCTTAATTTGATGCGGAAAAGCGCGAACCGGCAGTCGTAAATCGCGTTAATAAACTTTAACGACTTTGCGATCGTAGGTTGCGTGGTTTTCGTGAAATAATTCCCACAACTCAAACTGAACGAAATGCCGTTCCCAAACAAAAGTACTTTGAGGTATGAATAAAAAAACTAGCGGATAGTCCAGATGAATGATTTATTTCAAGGTTCTTGATACACTTTCAAGAAAATAAAGACATTTCTAGTGCACCTCAATAACTTGAAAAGATTTCACGAAATGAGTCGATAGTATTTTCGATACCAACAAAATATTTCCCCCTCTATGTATTTAACAATCACAGGGATCATAAGCTACTCCACCCAAGAATCCACATAATAACAATAATTCAGAGTTTTATTCAGAAACCAAATGCAGAATCGATATGAACTGTCTTTTGAAGTAATTTTCGTAAATGTAACAAGAACGATTATGGTAATTTTTGTGGAGAAGCTATTATACGTCTTAGTTATTTCTGGGATTTTAACCTTCCACGATCAATTATAAAAACCAATCTAGAAATATATACAGTATGGAAACACCAACTACTAGTCTGCCCCGATAAGTTACTAGTTTAAAAAAAATTGTGTTTCTTGTTAAAAAACTAATGAATTAGTCAGTAGTGGTCATGTTAAAGGTGAGGGATATTCAAATCATAATAAAAATCAAAAGAATCTCATAAAAAATTAAATCTGCAATTTGACAAAAATTGCATCTTCTAAAAAATTTACGTGATTACCCATACTCAAAGAAGAGAGAGAGAGAGAAAAATATACTTTATTGTCAAAGAATAAAGATGTTCTTATTGACAAAGTTAAAAATACAATTTTTTTACAATAATTGTAGGTAAATAATATAAAAATCAATTATAGTAACTACACATTAATGAAGTAGTATGTCAGAGGCGCTAAAAAACGTATTTCTCATCATTACACATGAGTATAAAACATTTTTTAATGAATATACACATACGATACAAACAAATTTTAACATATAAAACACATATATAGCTGTACAATTGAACGAAACTGCATACTCTACCAATTTTCTGTACAATTGAACGAAACTGCATACTCTACCAATTTTCTGAATAGTACTCTTCCAAATTATAGTAAGCTCCCTCAAGTAATACATCTTTAACAGACTTCCGAAATTTTTTAAAAGAGTTAATACACTTTATGTGTAGGGGTAGGTGATTATATATTTTTATGCCTTCATATATAATTGATTTCCTGGTCAAAGTCGAGGAGGGTATAGGCAGAGGTAGATTCAGATTATTTATCCTACGTGTTCTGTGATCTGATGACTTGCTAAATTATCACGGTTTTTAAAAACTAAGCACACGGTTTCTAATATGAATAAAGAAGATAGAGTGAATATTCTCTCAGAGACAAATAGCGGTTTGCACGAATGTTTGGGAGATACCCTACAGATGTATCTTAATGCTCGCTTTTGCAAAATGAATATGTTATTGAGCCTTTGTTGGCTGCACATGCCCCAGAAGGCAATTCCGTATCTGAGGTGGGACTCCACGAGGGCGTTATAAACTGTTTTTTCTGTTTCAGAACCAATCTCGCTTGTGGCCATTTTTACGGCATAACATCCTGAGGCCAGTTTTTTACTAAGAAACAAAAAGTGTTCTTGAAATTTCAGCTCGTTGTCAATTATTAGGCCAAGAAATTTGGTGTTGTGTTCACGATCTAGTGTATCATGGCCAATAGTTATACCTTCAATGTCACACTTGAAGGAGAGTAATTTGGTCTTGTTGATATTCAATGCTAGCAAATTACAGTCGCACCATTCCTTAACTTTTTCTAAATCGTTCTGGATATTTTTCTTCAATGCTGAAGAATTTTTTCCGTGCCACAAAATAGTGGTATCATTAGCAAAGAGAGTGAACTTGCCTTGAACATTAAGAAGCGCTAGATCATTTAGGTATAACAAAAAGAGTACTGGTCCCAAAACTGACCCCTGTGCAACGCCGTAGTTAATGTTTCCGCATAGTGAAGAATTCTGTCCGATGAATACTTTTTGCGTCCGGTTCGTCAAATAAGACTGGAACCAGTCAAGCGCACATCCTCTAAATCCATAAATTTCAAGAAGAACTAGGTAAGGGCAGAATAGTAATGGAATAAAAGTGTCTTTCAACGCTATCTTGTTTGTCCCATTAACCCTCAGTAAGTTTTTGATGAAAACGAGTTGAGATAATGGGGGCCTCAACCAGTTTAGTGGGATCCAAAATCACTCTTGGAGCAGAAAAAATATATTCGCCACAGTGATTAGAAGACGGTAACTTCTACCACCGAACCTCTACATCAAATGAAACAACTTAAAAAAAAATGAATGCTACTTGTTACCGTTTTGCAATAGGCAAATTCAGAATGCAATTCATTGACCAATTAATTTTTTCCATTCAATGGAAATTTTTAAATTTCATAACTGAATGTGGATTCGATCACTGAATATTATTTTAGTTAGAGAATCCAAAATCAATTGAAACTCTACGTTGATCATCCTCCCGGAATGAATAAAAGCAATATATTTGTACCACTTTTATCTATTTTGTATGTTTCATGTGTTTTGCGTATCGCAAACTATTTTCACATTAAATTCACTTTAATTCATATGCTGATAATAACCTACAATAGTACAATAACACCGTAAATACCAATCCTCAGACAAGTTATTCGTTTGCCTCCCTACTATTGTATCTTCAATCACACAGAACTAAAAATCGATTGGGGTGCAACTAAGGGCTTAAGGTTCATGTCCCGTTTTTATCGGATGTCTTTAACTTTTATGTATATTGCAAAAATATGTGGAATTTTAAATTAAATCAGTCCTTGTAGTCACGATTGATAAAAAATACAGTCAATTTGTGTTCAAAAGATCCCCTAGCGGGATAGTTGTGGGGTAGTTTCGATTTCTTTCTTTCTATATATATATATATATATATATATATATATATATATATTGGAGTACTGAAACCTACATCGGAGGTGTATTGACAACATTTCTTGACGCAACATTGAAAAAAATGCAAGATGGTGAGAAATCTAATTTTCTGGAGGTTTTTTGCTTATAACTCGGAAACTACCAACTTTTCTTAAATAAACTCTTCATTTAAAATGAAAGTTCATAAAATTTCCGACGCATTTCACTATCAACTTTCTCCGCAAAAACCCCCACTTTTTCCACTCCAAAATTAGAATTTATTATTAAAGACTGTCATTTAGTGATTTCCTCCTAGTTTTGAGCTGCATACAATGTAGACTGGTTTCAACTGTTATGCCATCTCCAGTACTGAAATTTTCAAAATCACATTGTATTTAAATTATGTGCAAATATAATTCCGTCTTGTTCGTCTTTCTCTCATGTTGGCCCCATCAATTGAATATGTGACAGTGGTGGACGAAGATATCGACCTTTTGGTGATTTTGATTGGCCTGTGTAGCCCTGATATAAAGGTCTTCTTTTTGAAACCAGGAAAAGGAAAGGTGTCTCAAACTCTTTACTATCCTCTGAAAAAACCCTATTAGATCATATATTGTTCCTGCACGCATGAGTGGTTGTGACACCACTTCTGCTTTGTCTAACCTGAAACTTCTGCAGAAGAACAATGACTTGCAACCAGTCATTGATGCTTTCAAAGTCGCTCATGCACACCAGGACATGGTTGCCGAAGTAGGAAACGTGTTTCTCATGGCTCTGTGTGAGAAAGGACATGATACTAGCCTGAACAATGTGAGATACAGGTGGTATAGTCCATCCAATATCAATTGCAGAAGCTGTTTCTATAGGGAGCAAATAAAAACTCACTTCGCTAACACGAGCGTATATGCGAAGAAACGGAACGAAAAATAATCTGTACTACTTGTATACAGTCTCCGTCGGCACAAAGAGCCCGCTGGTCAACGTGGACTTGAGTGACTACTGTCTGTTCTACAACCGATTCGTCTGGGCCAATCAAGTCGGACATCAATGCTGGCAGGTGGGTCTATACGATGGGAGGTCATAAATCACCCGTTATATTTGTGTTTTAATAGCTCTGAAAGGTTAAAAACCAGTAGCGTCTGTGGTCTTGGTGTGTGCCGATCGAAATACGTTTTAGGATGTTGAAATATCTAAATAAAATTAGTTATCTCCGCCACTGCTGCTCACAGGATTTCGCCGCAAGACTTTTTTATGCTTCTGCAATGGATATTGGGAAAACTATACATATCTTCATCGTACAGAAATAAAACCAAGTTTGCTCCACTACCCCCCACCGAAGCTGCTTCACGACAACATTCACTTACACTTTTTTCACACTATCAGGTTCATCCGGTCAGGTTTCGAACCTGAAGAAAACCGGATAAGTAATGGAGCTTTTGTTTAAATATGGCTTTTCCCACTATCAGGTTCGGCGACCGGCTGCAGCTGGATGGGTCGTCTGGGGCATCAGGTTCCCTGATTTTTCCCTGATTTTTGGCCAGCGATTTGGGACCACTGTACGTCGCCGAGGCTGGTAATGTTCACGAACTTCAAAAAATGTTTTCCTCGAGTGAAACACTATACTTTTTCTACAACCCTGTTTATATCATAATAATATGCTAAAAAAAAAAGATGAACAAATATTTTATTTTAAATTAAAAATAACACAATTTCTTTAAACATTACTTATGATTTAAATATTGGTTAATTGTTACATTCGAGCAATTATTCAAAATTATAGGAGTATTACAATCAAGATTTTTATGTATTGAGGTAGACGATGCCACATCTGTTATGTTGTTAACTGATGTCACTCCAGATGCATATATTTCTTCATATCTCTTTTTAGATTTTACTGGTAATAAATCCAAAGGCTTCCTCAGCTTGATTTGCTATTTCTGGTAGTGTTTTTGGAAAATCTAAATCACTTTACGAATCAGAAATCATGATAACTTAAAAAACTAACATTGCTTTCAGTGTAAGTCTAAACAATTAACGAGGAACGTCAAACTAATGGAACCAGGCAACTAGATATAAATTGTTTTTAAATCTCACGGTATTTTTTACGATTTTATTTTGCTTTTTAATTAAACAAAAGTTAAAAAAATGCATTCTAATTATAGAAATGATTCCTGTCTTTGTTCATTAATAATTTAAAGTCATCAAAACATTATATACGAGGGCGGGAAATGATTAAAAATATAAATTTAACTTTCGTCACTAGAAACGAAAGTTAACGTTATGAGAATTTAACTCACTTGCGACGGAAATCACGTTTTCGCTAAAGGTATTCTATTACAAAATGACGTCTTTTCGTAAAGGGTTGTAGATTTTTTTTTTCTATGTTCATTCAAAAAACAAAACTGTATTGAACTATATTTAGTGAAAAAAGTGGTTATTTATTGCACTGCGCAATAAAATGTCATTCGACATCTGTCATTTGTGATCATGACAAACATAAACGTCAAATCGACGTAATTTTTAGTACGCTTTTTATTTTCCTACACTTAGTGCCATCTGAATAAAACATTTTTTTTGTTTTTGCATGAACGTAGAAAAAATATTGTATGCAACTCGTGCAATAAGTGTTTGTTGCACTTACTTTTTGCACTTGTTGCATAAATAACTAGTGATTAAAAGTACAACTTCTTTCGCTAATTTGAGTTGAAATATTTTAGTCACGAAAATAGAAAAAAGAATATTTTCGGAATCTGTATGATATTACTAGGAATTTCAGTTCAGATGTAAATTCGATATGAAAATGAAAAAAAAAGTCATAACGGCGCATCATGGATGTTCGCCACGAGGTTCAGAATTCTGGTGCCGGCTCTGCAACGAACCGTAAACCGGAACGTCTTTCATATGGCTTCAACATCGACAGACAAATCGGAAATCTAGCATCAAACAACCCCATTCTTCGCCCAACGATCCCCGTCTCCCAAGATCTCGAGGCGGAAATCGAGATATCATTGGTAAAATTCCAGTGCTCTCAATAGCTACACGGCCCTCCAGAGATTCATGAATAAACTCTCGAAGAGATGGGCGACATCGTCGAATTTTATTATGACCCATTTCGCAAAAAGAATAAGACGCTTTTTCCCTCATCTTTTTTCTCGAGACTGAGAACACGCTTTTCTGTCTCGTGTTTGCTTTTTTTTTTCGTCGGCTCAATTCGTTCACGATATTATTCCCAAGCGTTAAAACACTCGTGGTTTCCTAATCGATACATTATGTATTGTTCGATTTCGCTGGAAGCCCGCGTTTTGTTCGTTGCTTGATTGTTATTGTTGTTGACATAAAGGAAATGGAATTGATGTTAACTTTCAATTTATTTTGATTCCGACAACCGCACGGCTGACTGATCGATTCAATCAGAATAAAAAGTTCTGTCAAATTATCTATTGATATATTGCTTATACATTTTCATGTTTACAATAAATAATATTTGATAGGACACGAATTTGTTCTGTATACAATACTTGAATGAATCCGATGTCACGTATAATCTAGAATGTGAGTCACCGAGATTGAGAGTAGCGAAACAGCTGTAGAGAAATCTAGTAATCTAGTACGAATGTATCATTTAGAAGTGAATTAAATTACGATACTAATCGATTCTTGAAGTATACAATATACACCAGAATTAGGTTGGTGAATGAATTATTTTAATAAGGAGCGAACCACATTCAAAATATTATGTGTGTCAATTGTTGTTTTTCTAGGACTACCAGAAAATATACATATTGAATATACGATATTGTCTCTTTTCATCCTTTCATATGCTTTTCTATTTATGAGTGTTTTATATTGCTCTCTGCGTTTTTAATATCAAGTTTGTATTTCCAGAAATAGTGCAAGTTTGTGATACGTATACGATGTTATAAAAAGTAGGAAGCTCTCTTATTAGGTAGGTACCACTTCGTACACTTGCCTATACGCTGGTCCTTCAAACATATGACGGGTGACAAAAATGTGATAGTACACACTACCATTTTGTTATTATGGTGCAGAATGCTGAAATAATAAGTGCAAATGATACTCATACCTCAAAATTTTCAAATCTCCAAGGGAATACAGCTCTAACTGTTCGGATTTCCAAATATAAAAAGTAAAGTTATGCCATTTCTTCCTTGAAAAAATCTACACCAACATCAACGAGAAGGAGGCGGAAGCAGCAGTATTTCTGGAGCTATCCAAAACTTTTGACTGTGTCTGTCATAAAATTTTGTTGCAAAAGCTTTTTCATTATGGTTTCCGGGGCACACCTCTAGAATGGTTCAGATCATACCTCATTGGCCAAAATAAAAAAATATTAGATAATAATAGTTCTTAAAAAAACTATCATACGAGGAGTCCCACAAGGGTCAGTTTTAGGCCCTATTCTCTTTCTACTTTATAGACCAATCATTAGAGATTTTTTCGTGACAAAAATACTACCAGGAAACCGACTGTGCCATCATACGAAAGTTATATCCTGTTATGTTTCCTACTTCCCACTAAATTTGTTATAAACATTTTAAAGCATTTTTTAATTTTGTTCCGTTTTTGACTTGTAACTTGAAAACTAATAAAGCAATCTCGATACTCTCAATGGACGAATTGTAGACAATCAAAAGGCAAAGAAAATGAGCACAACTCGATCGGATTATTAGTAACAGAGATAAAATGTGTTTTTTTTTAACTCGTAACACCACCATTTTTAAAAATTTTAAGCAGGCTCTCTACGACATATTAGTGATTGATATGTAATTTATGTGTGATAAACTCAGGCACTGTTGGATTATTAGTTTTGGCATAATTGCAATTTGATTTTTTTAATGCACTTTATTGCAGCAGACCTGGATGCGTCATAGGTGGTCCAATTTCAATTTTTCTAAAAGATTTTGAGAGTTGAAGTATAGTACTACAAAATGACTATTCTCATTTTGCGTTAAAATGCTGCGAAATAGGTGAGAAATAATTGCAAACATGACCGAAAACTGGCGAGTGTATGAAAGCGGCTCGGGAGTGGGGGTAGAGCAGCAGATTCATAACGGGCGCAGCGTGCTTCTATTACTATACATACGCTTCCCCGCGTCTGCTGCTCTACCCCCACTACTCAGCTCCTTTCGCCCATTTTCGATCATGTTTGAAAGTATTTTTCACCTGTTTTGCAGCATTTTAACGCAAAATGAGAATATACGTTATTAAAGTGCATTAAAAAATTCAGATTGCAATTATACCAACAGCGCCTGAGTTTTTCACACATAAAGTACATATTGATCACTAGTACGTCGTGGAAAGTTTGCACTACAACTTAAAAAGTGGTGGAGTTATGATTTTTTTTTAAAGCAGTTTTTCCGTTTTTTCTCCGTTACTATTGATCCGATCGAGTTGTGCTAGAGCTCCTTTTCTTTGCATTTAGATTCTCTACAATTCGTCCTTTATTAGTTTTCAAGTTACAAGTCAAAAGTCAAAAACAAATTGAAAAAAAATGCTTTTAAATGTTTATAACAAATAAAGCAAGGACAGTTGGGAGTAGGAAACATAACAGGATATAACTACGGACCGGACCGTCTTTCGTATGATTCAATATAAACATTATTTTGACGAATGATGAAATTGTGTCCTGTAGCCACAAATCGTTGTTATTTCCGAATATTCACTGAATGTCTCACATTGTGCCTGTGTTTGTCAATCTCTTTCAATTTTTCACCTGGAATTGCGCAGAATGAAATAGTTTTACATATCATGTTTATGAATACGTTTCATCTGATGTGATCAATAGTGAATCACATCCTGTACAACTATTCGGAGATAAAAAATCCAGCTACCAGAAGCTATTGTAGGCAAGACTAACGACTTGAGACGACAAGCTGGAGATCACAATTTTGTGTCTAGAGCTAACGAAAAAATGTTGGTGAAGCCCTACACGAAGATTATCATATACCGGTTTGTTTGTAGGTGAAGCAAATGCAACCCTATTCCGCCTGAACATTGCATTCACTAAAACAAAACCTTGAAATCATAAAGTATCCATTGTTTGGCGAAAACCTTTTCGTCGAAACATATCACGTCAACTAGGTCCGCCAACACCATTATGCAGGAGAAAAACCCATAACTATGTATGAGGAAAAACCCTCGGAAAACCTGCGACGTATATTCAGGACGCGAATCTCGAACAGAGTTGTTCGTGTAGTCGTTTGGGAGTTTTAGAAAAGGGTCTCGTTCTTATTTCGTATCCTTGTCGCGTCGTAAAAGTAAATTTCCAGCGCACGTTTTCCTACCAATAAAATTTATTGGAATTACGTGGATATCGACTCAGTTGAACGTTTAATGTTTTTCCTCTTTCTCTACGGCGCACACCCTTCCACCCTCCGTCCTATATCCGCCTTCCAGCGTCGTAACATTTTCTGCTAGATCTGCACTATGTTCAGCACATTTTCCTTTTATTTCATCAAGATGGTATACATTGTATTGAATCATGCCCTGGATGTGCAGAGCATAACAATATATGTGGACGTCTTTTGAAACGTTCAAATATCTGCTTCCACAAAGATAAATAGAGACGTAAAATAACGGTTATTTGTTCTTTTCATTTGGAGATCATGTATACCGAGTACAATTGAATCAACATACACAAAGAGCTTGAAAAGGAGTCTCTTTTAAGAAACTTTTATTAAACTTCATTGTATGTTTGTTGGTCAGGGACAAACCTTGCAATTCGGATTCGTCCCACTTCCACTTCTGAAACTACTAAAAATTACAATAACAATCATATGCAACAAAGTGTCGAGTTTCTTTTTATATTCTTAATAGATTTTTCTAAAATTACGGTACACAAAAGTTGCAGCGGCCACTTGATTTTTTAAGTAACAAACCGCTGTAACTTTTGAACCATTAAAGATACAGTTATCAACATTCAAGATGATCTCTTAAATAAACTTTTCACCAAGTCTGCATCTGTCATGGTTTCCTGTTTAAATGCATTTGTTTATAAAAAAATCCGTCACCTACTTCTTATATCTTTTAAATTATGGAAGCCCTTCCGTACTTCAGGACGATTTTGTAGACTAGTATTTGAAATATTAAAAAAATGTTGATTTCAGTCATTAACATTAATTGTTCATAAAATACACGGATTTATTTAAATAATGTCAACTTCATCATGTATTTTAGCGGTGTTTAATCACATATTTGTTCATAAATACTCAAGATATACAGTTTTTTTGTAAAATCATTCATTATCTGTTTTTTCAACTATTTTCATGAAAAATCATATACCGTCATTTTAAAAAAATCTATAAAAAATGTAAAAAAAATGATTTTGAGACTTTGTTGGATATGGATGTTTTTGTAATCAATTTCATTAGCAGTTTCAGAAAAAAAATATAATGAGATTTGGAATTTGTTTATAACAAATTGTTAACTTAATAAACAATTACATTTTAATTTTTTTTTGTTATTAAATTGAGAAATGCCAATTATGATAAAAAAAAATCTTAACCATTATTTAAATAATGGAAATATAAAAAAACGATTATAAACAATAAGAACATTTTTAATGAATTTTTTTTGTCTAGACAACAAAATGACAATTTTTTTTTTTCAAAAATAATAAACACTAATCAATTTGTTTATAAAAAATTTATAAGCAAATGTCCTGATTTTTTTTTCCGAATTTTATTAAATGTTTTCATTTGATGCAAAAACAGCTATAGCGAAACATGAATATGTTTTTTTTTCATTTTTGTTAACTTAAAAAATTATAATAAACAAAAAAAAAACTTTTAAAAACTTTTATAACGTGATCTTGTTGAGTATATATATATATATATATATATATATATATATATATATATATATATATATATATATATATATATAAGAAGTGCTCCAAGGAGCGAACAACTTTTAGAGCAATTATTCAAACATTTTTGCCGTTTTTTATGAAAACCGGGGTCGGAAAAATAAGGACTAATAATTAACAAATGCCTAACTTGTTGAAAAATAAACTAATTTTTTTTTCTAACGGGACCTTGTTTTTCTAAGTGTTAAAAACACACCATAATTTATTCAAATTTTTAAATTGATATCTAATACTATAAAAAAATTATTAATTTAAGATTGTGTAACAACATATTTTTAACAATTTCATATTCTGGAAGTTTGATAGCAGGCAAGTTTGTGATGTGATTCTATTGCTAATCGGTATCTGGGAGGGGGGGTTGGAATTCGCTCACTATGAATTATCGATGAACATTCAACACATGTGAAGAGCTAAAACAAATGTATATACACCATCACTAATACTTGATAGTCAATCTAAATATAAAGATTTCAATACAAACTATGAAAAATCGATAAGTAAAAAAAACAAAGTTTGGGTACTGCTGAAATACCTGAAAACGCGCAAACGTCATACATTCCAGATCGCTGTTTTTATACAATTGTGAAATATGGACGTTTTTGTAGAGGCACAACTTCGCTGCGGCCTACCCATAGAAGTCGAAGTGACACACCTACAATAACATTCGTACAATGCGAACGCAGAAATTCAAATAAAATAATTTGTAAGTGAATACTCCTATATTTCACAGATATTTTTATATTGTGTTAAATAACGTGTTATATTTCGAATCATATGTTTTTAAAGAATAATTTTAGTGCATACATTTTAATATTGTGTTGGGTTAAATATGTCTCAAACTCCATATTTTTAATTTTAGTGTTTTAACCTGATGATGACAAATACCATGTCGAAACGTCGTTAAAAGAAATTATATGAATTGACTGAAACAGACCTTTATTCCGAGAAATTGAAGAATTATATATATATATATAGCCCCAAAATGCCCGAGAAACTATCTCAACACATTATACCCGCGAAAATCGACGAAGAAACATATATATATATATATATATATATATATATAGATATAGATGAAAGATAGTGGGGTGAATAACAGATTTGGTAAAAACTGGCGCGCGCGATATTTTGAGGTTAAATAGATATTATTGTTTAAGTTTCTGTTATTCACCGAACTGACGCAAATGTAATTCACTTCAAACACAGATACGAGTACATATTTTACTAAGGAAAACGTTTTTGATGATGTATTTGTCATAATAATCACAGTCTTATATAAGAACATAATTGATTTCACACATCTAACTTATTTCTTTTTAGCTGTTTTTTATAATTTTTAATTCATTTCCTTATAACCTCGGAGTTAATAACTTTTCAGGTAATTATATTTTATGATAAAACTGTCAGTTAAATACGACCGTGTGGTCAACGAAGTTGTGAAGTATGGGACGGTTACACTATTCTAGATGCTTCAGAAGAGTTAATTTGATATTGGATTTCAGTGGAATAGTACACTACGAGCTTTGCAGCACTCTGTTGAACCAAGATGCGAATTGTTCTTGCGACCAGGACTGCATATTTTTTTTGTACAGGAATTTGATATCACAGATAAAAAAGAAAGTCAATACTGTCATCGAATCGACCATTTTTCCTGAGTTGGTACAATAAATATATTAATTTCGTTAAATGAAGCTCTAATAGACTGAACAATCGGGTTTTGAACAGAGCAGATGTTACAAGCTCATCAACGATTAAACTTAGGTTGAAAGCAACTTGTTTTGCAAATCAAGCCTTGGTCTGCGTATGTATCAAATGTATTTCATAACCCACACACTGCATTGTTTCAAATCGGTTTTCAATATTATTTGTGTATTGAATATGATAATAATACAGGTGGAAATATCAACATGAAACTGTCGATTCCTGTCGGTAAAATCATCTGATATTTCTGTGGAGACACATGCCGTTGGGAAAAATGAATGCAAAATAATTCTCATATTATCGAATATTTTTGTTTTATTTTTGCTTGCTAAATTGCCTACCATATTTCAGTATATTCAGTATCACGTTCTTAACCATTGGAGTTGTTCCTTATTTTTTCCAACGGATTTCATCACAACAGCGTTACAACTAGTGATATGGACAACAATATTTTTCGTATCAAATGAATACAACAAAATATATCGACACTAAAATTAAAATATCAAATAGTTTGAATATAATGAACATTTCTTCTATTAATGAACATTACAAAATTATCCATTTCTAAAATATTGTGAGATATTTCTATTCTAATATTATATGATACAAATACCAACATTATTTGATTGATATTAAAATAAGGGCGTTTGGATTATATTTTTGCCAGATTACAGAACACTATAAGTTCAAAAATTATTGAAAAAATTAGCATGTTTTCTAAAATTATTGCACGTTTATCTAAGAAGTTTGAGAGAAATCTGTCATATAGTTTTTGAAAAAAAAAAAAAATTTTTTTTTTTAACTTTGTCGACAAAAATCGACATTTTTTTTAGAACTGCTCCTAACATGAGTAATTTTCACTCTGAATTTTTTCATAATTTTTGAACATGTCGTTTTTTTTGAGGGGGTATTCATAAACCTTAAAACCTGCGCCACTGGTTATTGATACATTAGGATTAAGAAAGGTATAACCTCAAACCAATATTCGGTTGCAAATATTTTGAAGTCAAAAGGTATGTACGTACGTACATCTAACGAAATTATAAGAATATCCCGTTTTATGACTTGTGAAATATATATTGCTGATTTACGACATCTGCACGTCAGATATAGATAACAATCAGTGAATGGAGTGTCGCAAATATGTTCATTCTATTTCAGTTTTCCATACAATGAGGGTAGTTATCTACCTACATTACATTGGCCCGCATGTTCGACACAGATCTCAGATATAATGAAAAACTTGTTTGGAATTATTAGTATATTTGATAGGCTGCACACATTTTAATTAGATAATTATAATTTTTTACGCTACTAAATAATATACCTGTGTAAAAATTTACAACTGCTCGCGTCTTTAATTAACCACCCACAATCTACAATTATGATGGGACTGGAAACACGAGAAAAACTCATTTCTACATAAAATATTTATTGTATTTTTATCGACATGAGTGGCATTCAAGCTTTTCTATAAAAACTACCCGACGTTTCGATAATAATCAATACTCATATCAGGGAAGGTACTTTTGTTTTATCTACAGGACATTTATGAATACTTCATAAAGCTACCTATCCACAGTGTGCCTAAGGATAAAATCAGTGTTATTAACTATTAACTTCAGATTCGGAATGGAAATGTTTCAATATCTGTTCATTATTCTCCTTAAGGAATCTTCAATATTTTATGATATTATCATCTGGAAAATTAATTGTGCATTATATTTTGTTCGTTATATACAAACCTGAATTGTAATTGCTGCCATCTTTTCTTGACAAATGAAAGTCAAAATTCATGCACAAACAAAACACTTATAGATTTGAGTGACACTCAAACATTGATCATTTTAAGCATAACAATTTTTTTACAATGACGATAATTCTCAAAAATACAAAGTATTCTGATGATAATCGATACCTGAGATTATTTTCACAAATTACAGATAAACTGAGTACACTGATCGATACGCATTATAGTTCCATGTGAATGAATACATAAAAAACGAGTTTCATTACCCCGTCATAGTATTACCTAGAACCGTCACAACACCTCAATCTTTCATTGAGCAGTTTTTTCAGAATACAGGAGTAATGTTCATTTTTGAAGTCATAATAGTTCATAGCATTACAGTGTAAAAAATTGGTGGGACTGTTCACGTGTACTGTACTGTAGACAGGATTACGACCTATCCGCCAAAAATAATTTTTGCCAAGTATAACCCGGTATGAAGCTGGGTAGGGTTTTTTATTTGAATGTTACAATACTTCTATTCTTGATTTTCATTTATTATAGAAATTTTGCAATTTGTATACCCCCAATGGATAAAGGTCCTTTTCACCATTCACTCATCCACGAACGATATGTATATATATATATATATATATATATATATATATATATATATAATATATATATATATATAATATATATAAAATATATATATATATATATATATATATATATATATATATATATATATATATATATATATATATATATATATGTGTTGATAGATGACGAAATCGTCAAAGATGACGTCACAAGGCCATTGTGACCAATAATTTTAAATGGAACCCTACGGCAAGCGACACCTCTTTTAAAAGGTATCGAAAAAACCTAATGTTTGTGTTTATGGCAGTGTTGGCAACTCGCTTTAAAAAAACGTAAAGCTGTGATGAATTAAATCAGTTAATACTAAAATTCCAAATTCAAGCTCCGCCTCTGGATAGTTGTCAAATAAGCTGACGTTTTTGTTAGTCTCCCTAATTGGACGTTTTTATAATTGTCCAAGTTTTTGTACATTTAATAATTTGTGTATTGTTGATCAAACGTTTAATGTTTTAGCAGCTTTTGGTATTTTTAATATTTTTGTACATTTTAATAATTTGTTAAACTGTTGTGAGCCGAACGTTTAAGTGCTTCAAGAAGCGAAATGGTACGTGCTTTAGGTGATAAAGTAGCAGCGATCCTAATTCTTGGTGAAACAGGACAAAATATTCATGCAGCAGAACGCATTTTTAATGAGAGGTTTCCCGATCCCGATTCAATGAGAGGTTTCGAGGACTTATTTAAAGGGAGCTTCTTCGTAAGTTTGAAACAACGGGTAGTATTAATGATGCGAAACGATCTGGCAGACCACAAATTTCTGATGAGAAAAAAATTGATATACTGGCAGAAGTAATAGTTAATCCTACTTCTTCAACAGCTCACGTTGCATCTACCTGTGAAGTCAGTCGAAGTACAGTACACAGGGTGTTGAAAAAAAACGAATTTCATCCATAACAAATTAAAAATGGTTCATCAACTCTCAGACGACGACCCAGACCGAAGACTGGAATTTTGTGAAAATATGGAAACTAAAATTAACCAACAGCCAGACTATGTCAAAACAATTTGTTTTAGTGACGAAAGAACTTTCTATCTAAAATGGAAATGTAAATACACAGAATGTGAGGTATTGGAGTGACGCAAATCCTCACCTGTTTCGTGAAACACATACCCAATTTCCCAGAAGGTGCATGTTTGGGCAGGTATCCTGGGAAACCACATCGTAGGGCCTCTTTTTTAAATACTAATTTAACTGGTGAGGTTTATCTGGAGCTGTTGCAAAACGCAATAGAACCGTTAATCCTTGAAATTTTGGAAGATAATCCAGATGAATTCGGCAATTTGGAATGTCATTCCAACAGGATGGTGCTCCTCCACACTATTACGGTGCAGTAAGACGGTATTTGGATGAGGAGTATCGTGGTAGATGGATTGGACGACGAGGTTCAACGGAATAGCCAGCTCAATCACCGGACCTCACACCGTTGGATTTTTTTCTGTGGGGGTACCTTTAATCGAAGGTTTACGCCACTGAACCTGACAATATTGACGCTTTAAAACAACGTATTGTTGCAAAATGTGAGGCTGTTTCCGCAGACACATTTGCAAAAGTACGAGAAGAGTTTAAAAATAGGATATTCCACTATCAGGAAGTAAATGGAGGTCACTTCGAGCAATTTCTTTAAGTAGATACTGATTCTTAAATCTGTAATTAATATCATACTGAATGGAATTTAAATTTTAATGTTTACTAATCAGCCATTAAAACTGCCATAAACACAAACAAAATTAGTATCATTGAATAGTTTTTTCGATACCTTTTAAAAGAGGTGTCGCTTGCCGTAGGGTTTTTAAAATTATTGGTCACAATGGCCTTGTGACGTCATCTTTGACGATTTCGTTCTATCATCACTAGTAGGGAAGTTTACAACCTTTAATATTCAGTTTCCAAATTTCACTTGTTTATGTATAATTGTTCCAAAAATAAGAGGGGGGAAGGAGACTTTTGAGAAGCACTGTATATATGCTCGAGGGAAAATTGAAAAAGAATTGCGATAAAATTCTCTAGCACGAATGATATTTGATGATAATATTTCCCTAATCACATTTGAACCTTGATAAATTTACCAAAATTCATGTAATATTTGAATTTTCAACGGGAAAATTACAAAAAATGTCTAGTTCCAAAATTGAAGGAATCGTATCCGTTTCTAAATGCTTCGTATCTCAGATTCATTCATTTACAATGATCATTCACTGCTCTTGAACTCGCCCAAACATTAAAATATATATATATATATATATATATATATATATATATATGTGGGTAGTATTTGCTGACTAGTTAGGTACAAAACTAGGGATATTGGGTAAGCAGCAATAAAAAAGTAAACTCTTTAAGGTTTATCCAAGCTTCCGGAAATGTTTATTTCCATCATCAGGGAGAAACTTTGTTGAGGTTGGTTTCAATGATGTTAAAATATTCATCTAACATAGTGATACAAAAGAAAAAACGTAGATCAAGGAATAAAACGAAGTTCACAGTTGATACAACCACATTAGCATTGTTTAAAATTATATAAATATAAATGTGTACTCTATGTGGTGGGACAAGTGAAACTGACAGGATAGGAATAAATTCCGCAATTATATTTAAGCCAACGACACTTGACGGATGACACTTGGAAATACCTGATGATGGAAATAAACATTCCCGAAAGCTTGGATAAACCTTAAAGAGTTTACTTTTTAAATTTAAAATGCATATTGTGAAAAAAAGAATTAACACAATTCAAAAAAATGAGATGGTTGGAAAGAGAATTGAATTATCTTTTCAACGTGTCACTTGACCCCCTATGCAATTTGAAATTTGTAAGTTGATGTGCCCCTTCCGCGCCATCTATCGAGCAATCACAATGTCTTACATGTCAAAGAGTAGTATCGGTGATATAATTCAAAATAGTTTTGGTCCCGTTGTTCTATGTCGAAGCGTTCAAAAGTTAACAGACAGGGGTGAAAAAGCCGCACTCGCAATTGTGATTCCGTAGAACAACCATAGTTGAAAGAAAAAATGAATTACCTTTTCAACGATGTGCAAATCGACCTCTATGCCTTTCGAAATTTTCAAGTTGATGTGCCAACAACGCCCTCTGTCGAGTAATTGTAATGTATCTTCTCTCAAAAAGTAGGACGGTAATACCATTCAATAAATTCCATGTCTCATTGTTTCATAACAAACCGTTCAAAAGTTATTGAGGTAACGGTACCATTCTGATCCGCACTTATATTTAACATTTCAAATGCATATTATGAAAAAACATTAAAAAAAAATAGGATGGTTGAAAAGATAATTGAATTATCTTTTCAACGATGTGCTACTTGACCCCCCCCATGGTATTTGAAATTTTCAAGTTGATGTGCCCCCATACGCCATCTAACGGTCAATCACAATGTCTTTCATTTCAAAAAGTATTATGAGTGATATCATTCAATACGTTTTTTTTCATTGTTCTACGTCAAACCGTTCAAAATTCAACAGGGGGGGGCTATTAAAAGCCGCACTGTATATTTGAATTCCAATATCAAATCACTGTATGTAGTGAGCTCAAAATCCTTTATTTAATCCAATTTTGCATTTCCTGTTTCCTTAAAGGAATTGAATTATATATAATATGTATGGCTTCAATACCGATTGGAATAATTTTGGCCGGTTATAATCTAATTATAACTCTGAAAATTCGAAAAAATATAAAATTGTATTGAATTGCAAGAAAGAATTGCCACTAATTTGATAAAATATATGTACTCAGCAATTGATATATAATTTTCAGGAAATATAAAATATCCATCTACTCAGCAAATGGTAAATATTTTTCAGTAAATCATCACGTTAACATCTTCGTGAAGAATGTGTCTATTTGTCCATTAAATTATGTCTGCTTCTACATTTTGGAGTTTTAGGAATACCGCCCTAGTATACCTACATCTGATTTATAAATTATGGTTTCGAAAATTATAATGCAACCCACAGTTACAGAGGAGGCCCCTAAACGTTTCATTTGTCTCAAATTTTGGGAATCCTTTATTCATTTTAGCCTCATGAGAGTTTTAAAGATGATTATATGTTAATGTCATAGTTTTTTATTTATTTCTGAAATACGCACATTTCATAACGAGTTTGGTCAAATTATTCATTGAATAGTAAGTGTTTGTGATTTCACTGCTAGAACAATTCGACTATTTATGGCAAACTCCAACAACATCGCCATAACAGACATCAAACACCAGATCATATGGACGGCGGTGTAAACAACAACGTCCGCAATAATAATGTAGCCGCGAAGTTGGCAAAAGTCACACAGGAAACGAGATTGTGTGATGTAAAGGGGAAATAACCGCGTAATGTGACAGATGCTTTATGTATCTGTCATCACCCCATGTAAAACGATCTGCTATCCGAGCGACGAGCGCAAATCATTTTTCACGACCGAGAGATAGCGTCGTCGTACGTATGCTCCGGCGGAGATTTGCAGACGTGTTCCGGAGTTCCGGGATCTATAATATGCCGCGAGTATTTGGATGATGATTTCAAGAAAGGAAAATGCTCGGAAAATCATACGAATTTATCGACTTTCCCCTTCGGCAAATTCCAACAGATTCAGACGTTTTATTCCGTTCTCCATAAGCAGATCGAGATCAATTTTCGGGATATTGTGTTTTGAATGCTCTTTCTGAAGTTAGAGTTCTTTCAGACGTGATCTACAA
>JAFIRS010007835.1:0-21520 GCA_018342105.1 Gonioctena quinquepunctata | reverse complement strand
CCAATCAATAGATTTATGTGTCTATCACATGAACGTAAAAACTGCATTTCTAAATGGCTTTTTGCAAGAGGAAATTCACATGAAAATTCCCAAGAGAATAAATGCAGACCAAGAAAAATAAAGTTCACACTTCATAAATCAATTTGTGATTCAAAAACAATCAAGATGCTGGTATGAGCATTTTGACAATAGCTCAACTTCAAAAGTTCTTCAACTGATCCATGTTTGTATATACGAGACAGGTAAAATAAACAGGAATATTTTCGTTATCCTTTATGTCGATGATATTTTAATTTGTAGAGGAGACTAAGAGTCAATGTTAGGATTCAAAGAACATATTCAAAGAATCGATTGAAAATGAAGAAAAGATTTACAGGATGTTAAACCGTTTCTAGGCATACGCATTTAAAGGTCAGAAAATACGGTAAACCCTGTATCGAAGCTACTGTTTAAACACATTTCTGAACAAATATAATATGTCCGAATGGAACCTGTTGAAACGCCTTTCGAAAACAAATTGAATTATCACGAATTAGATAACGACAAAATTCTGAATTTTCCTTTCATGCACACGCTCAGGTCTATGTATAGCAATAACCATTTTAAGCAGGTACCAGGGATAGAGTCGGGTTTCACACGGTGTCTACAGTTTCGAATCATGAGTTTTTGACCAGTTAAAATGACTTATCAAGGAGAAGAAGAGCTCTATGGTTAGCTGCAATCAACCTAGAAGATCTTACGGATTCGAAAATCAATTATCAGAGAGGCTGCAGCAGACATATTATACCCTGTGTGCACATTCGTGATAATATCCTTCATTTCGTCATGGATACCTGTAACTTCAGACTTTTGTGATTTGATTTGTTCCTACGATTACTTGTATGATTTTGCCTACTTGTATATCTCTGAACTATTGTACATTAGGAGGTCCCATTTCAAATAAAGTTAAAATATATATATATATATATATATATATATATATATTATATATATATATATATATTATATATATATTTTAGTTTCATTAAAGAAATTATTGTGTTCATATAATTTCTCTTGGCCACGTTTCGACATGGTATTTGTCATCATCAGGTTGAAACACTAAAATAAAAAATATTTTTTTGACCAAAGAAAGGAATCCAAGAGTGAAAACATTCCTTGAAATGATACATATTAAAAAAGACCCCATTAGCATTAACAATAGGAATGATATCAAAAACTTAAGCCAGATTTATAACAACCTTTTTTAACTTTGTATATAGTAATAATAATAAAAACTGATCTTTACATGCTGCCAAAAAAATACAGTTCGGCTCATATACTAGAACTCAATATAAACAATCCGGTGTACTTATGAAGAGGGTAAAAATGCATGAAAGATAAACAAACCATTCCCGATAATTCCGACGCAGTCACACCCACAATAACGTTCGTACGATGCGAACGCAGAATTCAAATAAAATAATTTGTTAATGAATACTCATAAATGTTACAGATATTTTTATATTGAGTTAAATAACGTGTTAAAATTCGAACCATATGTTTTTAAAGAATTATTTTAGTGCATACATTTCAATATTGTGTTAAGTTAAATATGTATCAAACTCCATATTTTTTATTTTAGTGTTTTAACCTGATGATGACAAATACCATGTCGAAACGTAGTTAAGAAAAATTATATGAATTGACTGAATCAGACCTTCATTCCGAGAATTTGAAGAAAATATATATGTGGTCAAGAAACTAAAGAAAAAGTATACATGTATATATATATATATATACATATGTTTATATATATATATATACATATGTTTATATATATATATACATATTGTTATATACATATTGTTATATACATATTGTTATGAAAATCGCTTTTTTACACGATAAAACTCCATTTCTAAATTTTACGCAGCTCCAGGCACATGAAACATGCTGTACATAGCTTGCTTTCATTTGGGACAAAATTTGTGTCTACTGATTTTGACCAAGTGAAAAACTTTGTTATACGCACTTGCACGTTGAAAAATTTCATAATATTAGAAAGAGAAATTTGCGACTAAATGTTCGTAAACTTTTTCAAATTCAATAATTTTTCCAAATGGGGATTTTTCAGTTTAATTTCGGGACGGAGATAAAAGTTCATATCGTATAAAATATATTCATACCTAAGGAGATTCTTCCGAACGAAAGTGGGCACGATTTGTTTAGATTTGGATATGTTCATTTCCAATCCCATGTCTGGAGGTTTGTATGAAGATTGGCGGCGTTCTGATGGAGCCGCCGCCGCCTTGATCACGTGCAGGTGTCCTTCCCAATAGTCAGCGTTATTTTTTAACGGTCGACGCTGAGAAAATTCAGACAAAGAAGCTTTGTTTTTTTTTTCCGGAGTCGATGCCGAAACATTTTTTTTTTAAGAGTTTCAGTTTCAGTTTGGGTTGGATATTCAGCGTACCCTGTCGAAGGTGCCCCACCGTTGAGGACTCTACGTTTGAAGATAAACGGACCAATCTTATTTCTTCGCTTCGTTTTTCGGGTCTGACTGAAAAGGTGAAGAAGTGTCAGAAGAAGAGGATTAGTTTCCGCCTGACAACGGCGAAGGGCAATCTTAGGGGAAGAAAGAAGATTTCCACACCTTTACACGTTTAACGAAATTTTCATCCTTGCCAATTTGGTATACGAGGGACATCAGAGAGTTCTTCAAAGATATTCTTCGCATCTTATCATCTAGGAATTTCCAGATCGGCGATTTTGATAAACAAGGGACATCAGAGAGTTCTTCAAAGATATTCTTCGCATCTTATCATCTAGGAACTTCCAGATCGGCGATTTTCTACAAGTCCTGAGAAGCTACTTCAGGGAAATAGCTGAAGCAAAGAGACATCTAGATTTTTTGTCTATCAAAGTCAATAAAAGGGGCTACGAATCTAAGTTAATTTGTCAGGGCAGTTAGTTACTTCAGTCTATATTTATTGGGATTAAACATCCTTGCCTGTCAAGACATCATTGGATTCCTCAAAATACCCACCAAAGTGCACCTTTGGACTTTCCACAAATCCTGCAACGAAAAGTTACCTTTCTGCATCTTGTTTGGGATAACGGTAAAGGTTAAATATTCCTAGTTAGGCGCGATTCACTCAGCTATACCCTAGTATTTGAAAAAAACCGTGATCCTACCTCCAGTCCTCCCAGGCTGGTCTTGCGGCATTTTTTTTTCAGTAGTCATAGGAATAATATTGCACATCGTTATTCCTCGCGAAACCCAAAATTCATGTCTGAAATTCAACACCTCTGTTAGGCGACGAAAAAAACCATTTTTCTAATATAAATTTCACTGGCATTCGGTATTTGCGGCTATGGAAGAATCCATGAAAGAAATCGACGAGTTTCAAACACGGTTTTTAATGAGTCGAACTCCAGTAGGCACGACTAGCCAGAGTCGCTTGCCTACAGACAAACAGACAGAATTCGCAGCGAATCTGTCTAATGAATTGTTAGATTTTTCAGGCTTTCCAGAAGCCGGTTTCTTGGTAGATGAGCCCGTCTACAATCCAGTTAGGTCCGAGGCGCGTTACTACAGACATGAATCGCAAATTTGTTCGGCTCTTTTTGAAAACAATAATGGCTCAGAAAGCCATTCAACTCGAGTCTTGACACCAAAATTAGATTCAGATAGGAATTTAAATACTCTCCGAAAATATGAGAGTATGTTTTCTGGAAATGAATTGTATTTAAACAAAATGGGATCGCGAGAGGCGAGTCCACAGAGAGTGGAAATTCGGGAAAATCTCCCTTCGAGATTTCCCAAAAATTTGTCAGGAAAACCCTCTTTGGGATTTTTCAATGAATTAGAAACTGAAAAACCCACTCCGGGATTTTTCCAAAATTCAAAGAAAAAATTATTTCGGAACTAGACTCTGTTGGCGAGCTGACCGATAGGGCTAGCGAATTAAAATAGGATTTGACAAAGAAATGTTTGACTCCGCGAGATTTCGGAAACAGCCCGTCGAGTAGAAATTCTCAGAAAGGGATTGTCGTTCACAAAAATGATAGGTTTCAGCCGGCATCTCGCACATCTGGCGAAATTACGGGGAGACAAGATGAGTTTCCAATGAAACCTCCGCGAAACTCAAATTTTTCCAAATTGGGGCAAAATTTTTTTGTTGATCAAGAGGCCTACGTGAAGGAACGTAGGGGTGGTGGAAGGTTTTTCCCCGACTTCCTTCCCAAAAGGGAAGCAGAAGTAGGGGAGAGACGGGCCGAGACGAATGGGGGGGATAATGGGCCTGAAATGTTTGAAAAACTTTTTGGCATAATACATGATTCCTTAGAAATTATTAAAGATAAAAGTTTTAGGCCGGGTAGTTTCCGCAGTCGCGAGGAGTCTGTCGCCGGAAACCGAAATCCCTGGAGGAAAGCAACTGAGGGGTCGGGGCCCATTATGGAAATTACACGCGAAGGTTTTCCCATAATGAATATCGACGCCCGTCCCAGTGAACGCTCGGGGAGACGGCACGAGAATCGGCCGTCCCTGAATTTCCTGGGTTTTGGGACCTCCTCGTGCAAAAATGGGCTTCGGAGGGGAAAAAATTGCGAGCGGGTTTTGAAAAAACAAAAATACACGCAACCCCGAAACCGTTATACGGAAATGGCGCAACTTCAAAAGGGTTGCAAAATGGAAAAATTTCCCGAACTCACGAAAAAGATCAGAATCTTATTCAGATCCTTTTGGCCCTGAAGGGCAAAGAAAAAAAGGCAGAGAGACACGTTCTTTTGAGTAAACAAAATTTCGGTAGTGAGCACACTACCTGGCGCCAAAAATTGGATAAGGACGAAGGAAATTTTTTACAGTCCTCGCGAATACGAAACGAATTTTGGGACGCTGGTGAGCGCCAAAAAATTAAAATCGCAAGAACAAAATTTGTTAATCCACAGAAAAAATTTTGTTAAGATTAGTAGAAGCAATTGAAGGAAGCGGAAAAGGGGCCCCTTCCCCCAAAAAAAATCTATTATCAATCTAAACGGGGAAATTTTGAAAATTCGGCCCCCGGCTTTTAGCCCGGGCTCCCCATGAAGATTCCTACACTATCATTGAAAAAGTGAGGGAATTTTTTAGTAGATTACCCCCTCCGCAGTGGGTGACAATTGCGTCCCGTTGGCTAAAAGGTCCGGGCGACATGGGCCCGTGGTTTTTTCCCGTAGCTAACCACGTGGCAATTTTTTCACCCATTCATAAAGCATTTCAATGATAATTGTTGGTTTTCCCACTTTGAATCAAATTGGTCTGACCAACCCAAAACCAAGATGTGGCTTCATTTTATTCTGGATAAATGGGGACTCGGGGACGCCTTCATCCCGGGTTTTGGGTGAAAGCCATATTGAGGATTGTTCTGAAAAAAAAATAAATCCATACATAAAAAATTTACCCACAACTACATGTTTTAATTCGCTTGAAGAATTACACAAAAGCTAAATTTCAGTGGAAAATCTGCTCAGCAACAATAAAGAAAAATATTCTGGCAGCAAATTTTTGGGAAACAATTCGGTGGGAATTTTCCTGAACAAAATTTTGGTAGAAATGTTACAGTCAAATAGAGGCCCTTCGCCCCCTGAAATTGCGGGAAAAAAATTTAATTCAGCGAAAATAAACCCGACCCCAATCGGCCGCCAGTGCCTATGAGGCAAAATTTACGTTCAAAACGGGGGAAAAGGAAAACCAAAAGGGGTCCCTCCGCCCTCCCAAATGAACCGGGGGTTCAAAAAATTTAGCTGAAGACTCCCGCCACAGCAGTCTGGGTCCCTGACAATATGATTGCGAATATTTGTTCTGAGAAAAATTTTTTCCCGAAAATACGGTCGCAATTAATTCTTCAAACTGACAACTATTTCTCTTGTAAATAAATCTGCTGTTACGTTTTTTTTATCCTCCTAAATCGCTTTGGGGAAAGGGGGAAAAGTTTGAGGAGTGACATGGGTTTCTGAAAGAGGGAAACCCCTGCACCATGTTTTTGTATTCTTCCCCCGCCCTGGTGGTAGGCGTAAAAGTTCCTCACCCCCGGGGTGTTAACAGGAACTCTTGCAATTACCTCTTGTTGAAAAGAGTGATTCTCTCCTAGAATCAGCCCCTATTGACTCGTGAAATCAAATGTGATTTCAGATTTTTCTGCAAAGAAAATAAATATTCAACAGGTTGTGACGAAAATAAAAGGAAAAAAAAGGAAGTTCGACGGGTTATGCTTCCTCGGGGAGAAAAAACACGATTCTTCTTCCCAAAGATCGCTCAGACAGGCGTTGATCAACATAATATTTCCGAAATTTCAAATTCTACCAGGTTTCAAAATTTCCCCTCTGAAATTCTTCAAACCCACTTGTGAAATTGTGAAAAAAATTTCACCTGAAAAACAAGAAGAAATCGTTGATGGGTGTCCCGAGGATAAGGTTCAGTTTCCCCTGGAAGGCAGAATTGATGTACAGGGCGTGTCGGGAAAATCGGAAGGGGGAAAATTTGGAAGAAGTTTTTTAGCTGGGGGGGTCAGGCGTTTACAGTTTTTTCTGGGTATCGGGGTATGAATGGGTATCATGATTTGCGGGTGTACCGAATAGTGGTCAGGTTGGCATTCAACGGATTTTTTTTTTGGAACGAAATTTTTTTGATATCGATGATTCAAGTTTTGGTTTGATATTCCGGCAATAAGGCCAATGGAAAATTCCCTTTTGAGTAAAACCAGTAAAACCTAAAGGGCGGGCCCGATCGGTTGATGAAGCTCCACAACCATTCCAATTGCGATTAAGAAAGGCATGGGATAATTCGCAACTAAAGGGGGTTTGGGGAGGCTCGTGGACGTCGGATGGTGAGTCACCCCCGGGGATCGAAAAACAAAGGAGGGTTTTACGTCACGGGCAGTTGGTCACCGAAAAAAACGGTGAGTGCCACCCCGGTGCGCGGACCCAAACCAAAAAATGTTTGTCCGCCACAATCGGGCTGTGGACCACCCAAGAAAAGCAGGACCGGCTGGTACCGGGGCCGAACAGTTCCAGGAGAATTGCGAGACCCTGCTCGGCTGCTCGAATTCACACAAGTCGGATGATAGTTCTGAAGTTTTAGATTATCATACCGCAAACACTGGTATCGAAATTGGAAATGGGTTACTTCATGGGTAGTGTGGTTCCGTTTGAGGAACACACATTTTTGCCAAGTCGATATCAGATTTCTCTAGATGAATCTGCGTTCAATAATTTCATTATTGGATGTCATGGAGAAATACCACGCATCGAGGTGGAGATTTTTGGAAGTCGGGCTAGAGCACTCGTGGATAGTGGAAGTTCGCTTAGCCTTTTTCGACAAGATTTGTTGCCTGAGACTTGGGAGATAGATACTTCGGAAGTGACACCATTAAAACTTGCTTGTGCCGGAGTGGTACATTACAGCACCGGACAAACTGTCGTTGATGTACATATAGGTGACGTCATCTACGCCGTAACAGTGCAAGTGGTGGATGATCTTGTCGAAGATATTCTTTGGGTTACGTCTTGGCTGGCGGCAAATGACGCGATGGTTGACTTTTCAGAAAGGGCCATCTACGTTGGCAAAAGACCGAGACAAACCATTTTTTGGGCTGAGGAGATTTATTCTCCTCCAAAAGAGTTCCCACTTCCAGAGGTTGAGGATCATCAATTGCCGGAGGAGAACACGGTCGAGTTTTTAACTTTGATTGAGGAGTTTGCAGATATTTTCTATGAATCGCCGCGTCAGCCGGTAACGCGCGCTGCCGTGCACAGGATTGTATTAACCCAGATAGCCCTACTATCCTTTTAAAAGTATCCCTTGAAGAAATCTGTTATTGCTAATTTGTGCTACTCCAACAGAGATGTCGCCTCGTGCATGACTTGAACTATATTAAATTACATGGAACTGACATCTTGCTGTCGTGTAGAAAGAACAGTTGATGAGTTATTTAGTTTTGCGTATTGACTACTCTTTTGGGATCTGACATGGACGCGTGGAAGTAAGTACTTTAGTACTTATAAAATGTATTGAATAATAGTGAAAAAATCATTAAACAGGTTGCAACTAAATGTTATTATCAACAGAATGATGTTCAGTTTTTGTTTTTACTTATAATGAGGGCCGAAACATTGCCATCCTTTTAAAAGAATTGCAGGTTTTTAGACTACCTCTGAATTCATTATATGCAAATTCATATATTTTCTCTCTCTTCAGTTACAGACATCGTGCCTTAACACTTCATGACCTTCTGGAAGAATTGGAAGATCCTGACAATATTTCAGAGCCACCACAGGGTATAATATTATTTCCCCCTGATAACGCCAACGACGATATAACTGATGAAGATTCTGGAGAAGAAAATGAAATGAGTATCAATGATCTGCCTGGAAGCCAGTTACGTGCCAAAGTTGATATCATTGGAGGTGACGGTTCTGATCTCGAAGATGACTTGCCCCTTTCGTATATTCAGAGCAAGAATAGAAGTCGATTACTTGATGACATTGATATCCCAGGGGTGGATGATGGATTTGAAAGCGAAGATGATTTGCCGCTCTCGCATTTTCGGAACCCACGTGATGGTCCTAGGAGGCCGATTGCCAAAAAGAAAGAACGTTATCAATGGGTGAAAAAATATATATGACAAATAGTTTTTCCTCATGGCCTACTATAATGACCGTAAACAATAATCAATCACCATATCAGTTATTTTCTTGTTTTTTTGATAATTTGGTAATCAATATGTTGGTGGAATATTCAAATAGATATGCCAATCAAAGAAATCAATATCCAATGATAACTGCTAATGAAATATATTGTTTTCTTGGAATATTGATTCTTAGTGGTTATTCAACTGTACCAAGACGTAGAATGTATTGGGAGAATGCCGACGATTCGAACAATAAACTTATAACATCTGCAATGTCTAGAGATAGATTTTCTACCCTAATGAAATATATCCACTGCTGTGACAACACTAATTTGGATCCAACTGATAAATTTTTGAAAATGAGGCCATTGCTGAATAAAATTAATGAAATGTGTCTACTGCATAGTCCTATCGAAGAATTTCACAATGTTGATGAAGCCACGGTGCCCTATTTTGGCCGGCATGGCTGCAAACAATTTATTCGCGGTAAGCCTATTAGATGGGGCTACAAAATGTGGACAGGTACAACACGGCTCGGTTACGTTATCTGGATGGATCCCTACCAAGGCAAAAATAACAATTTGCCGCCAAAATATGATATTGGCCTAGGCAGTAATGTCATTCTACAATATACAGATGTGTTAGACTCTTCAAATTACAAACTTCCCTATCATTTGTTTTTCGATAATTTTTTCACATCAATGCCTCTGATGGAGGAATTTAAAAAAAGAGGCATCAGAGCTACAGGAACCGTGCGAGAAAATCGTATACCTTTACATCCACTAGTTGACTCAAAGAGATTGAAAAAAGAGCCAAGACGATACTGGCGTTCTCATTTGTAAGTGGAATGACAACAATGTGACTTGTTTTGCAATAAATTCTGCCTCTGTTTTTCCATTGAACAATGTCAAGAGATTTTCTAAGAAGGAAAAGCAACATGTTCATGTACCACAGCCAAATTTGGTGAAACTCTACAATAACAATATGGGAGGAGTCGATAGGTGCGACCAAAATATATCCTCATATCGTACATCGATTCGTGGAAAAAAATTGTATTTTCCTGTATTCATTCACTGTTTGGAAGTTGCCGTTCAAAATGCCTGGCAATTACATCGCATCAATAGAGGAACGCTTGACCAACTTTCTTTTCGACGTTCTCTTGCCACCAACATCTTAGAAAGCCATAAAAGGAATACTAAAAGAGGACCATCCAAAACATCAATTCATCTTCACGAGCACTCAAGATACGATCGTTTCGATCATCTCATTATATACCAAGAAAATCAAACGTTTTGTGTTTTTCACAAAGCTAATTTCAAATGTAGCAAACGTAATATTACCTTCACCCCAAATACTGCTTCTATTCATATCATACCCCCCCAGTGAGGACTGATGTTATATGTATTCTGTTGCTAACAATAAACAAAATATTTAATATAGTTTGTTGGTAAGTTAAAACCAACCATCCTTTAAAAGGATCACTTAAAAAAACTGTTGAATTTTTTGGACTTGATTCAGTTTCAAATTATATGTTGAGGCGAATTCAGGAAAAATAGTCCACCTTCAATCCAAAAAAAGTTTCAGGTCTATCGGGTTAAGGAATAAGTGCCTTCGAAATTTCCTTATAAGGTCAGTGACGCGTGCAGTGGGGAAGTTTCCCAAAAATGTTGGCGCAGGGTTTGGCGAAGTCGGTCTTATCAAGTCGGTGGTCATTGTTACAAAGAAAGACGGCTCTCTAGGTTCTGCGTCGACTACCGTAGGTTGAACTCAATTACGGTTTCCTGAAGCCACCGTGCTTTAAATTCATGAGGGTAAAGTGTTAAGACAGAGTCTTCACGAGCCTGACCTAAAGAGCGGTTATTGTCAGTTGCTATGGAAAGAGAGTCAAAAATATACTTGCCACTCCTGAAGGTGCGTGCTACGAATTTAATTGATGCCATTGGGCGTGTCAGCACCAGGAAGTTTTCAGCGTCTCATGTCTGCAGTACTCTTGTTATATTGACGTCTTTGTAAAAGTGTATCTTGATGACATCATCGTTAACTCTAATTCAAGGAAATAAATTTTTGCATTTAAGGTTGGTCCTGGGCGGTTCAGAGCTCATGGACTCTGGTTTTTAGGTTTTTTGCCGGGAAGGGTGTTTAAAGATTTAATGACATTAAAGATTTGAATAAATTTCCGGCAACCCCTTGACCATTGGTGGATTTTTGCTTGGGGAATTGGAGCCCCCCGTTTGGGAACAAAGGGGGTATGTGGGGGGGACGCATGAAGGGGGCGTTGCATTTCGCAACCAATAAGGGTGTCTAGACCAATGGTTTTGGCAAAGACCGGGAATCAACCGTTTGAACGGGCGGGCCTCTGGATAAGGTATGGCGGCCGTTTTATCAATCGGATAGAAACGGTGACCGGAGGTTATCTCTCACCTGCGCTAACCCGAGAGGTGCAGAGCCCAATTATCACGTCAATGAGATGGAAGGGGCCCAGCGATCGTGTATATTAAACGCTATCGCCACAACCTAGAAATAGGCTTTTTTTACTTTGAGGACAGACAGTAAGGCTTTAACTTGGCGGAAAGTTTGAGGACGCAAAAGGCGAAGCTGACAAAGTGGGCCCTACCTCCCAAGAGTATTTCTACCTTGGAGCACGCCGGGTAAGGGAAAATCAATTAGCTGATTTCCTATCTAGGAACCCACCCGGGAGCCAGGGGAAAAAGATCTCGATGCCGATATGGATCGGAGGGGATTACCACCTATGAAAGGTGAAACCAAGGCAAGAAACTACTATCAATGCCGATGAGACCCATACGAAGTTGCTACTCGCCTGCAACTGGGCGATCCAGAACACCCCGGAATTTTCGCGAGGTTGCGTATCTGTCAGGGGTAGAACCTCAGTCAGTTGAAGAAAGACAGTTGACTAGGGACTTTTGGCGGACAATGGAGTTTTGTACCGTCGCAAGGGAATCAAAGTTATCATTTTCTTGTAGGGGGAAAATACGACAAGCTATCAAGCTATTATCATGAGAACCCAACCCTGGTCACACAGGGCAGGCCGAGACCAAAGAGCTGTCCACAGCATTTAAGGTGTCCAGCAGGAATGACTATGTTCGCGCATCCATACGAGGTTGTTTGGTCTGTCAGAGTTCAAAAGCGAGACGACACCAGCCTGCGGCACCGTTTCGACCGACGGTCGTAGACCGGCCCTGGCAAACCATATCTTCAGATACTCTAGGTCCCTACGTTTCCTCGACAAAGGGCAATACGTTCGCTATAAATATATGTCGATCTATTCAGCAAGTGGGTTGAGGTCAAGGCTACACCTTCTGCTGCAGCTGCAAATAGTTCGTTTTCGTCATGAGATCCTGGCCGGGGGGGGCTATCGAATCGATAATTTCAGACAATAGCACAGCATTTACGAGCGATTTGTATACCTGGAATCTTGAAAGAGCACCGGCAATATATTCTCCTATTTATCATCAGCAGTCCAACCCTGTTGAAAGACGAGTGCAAAATTTAAGAAAATTTTCACCCGGCTGATTGGTCGTCCGGAACGGAATGGGATTACATCTTTCTACGACGGTCTACAGTCTTCGAAATCGAAAGAACGCAGCGACAGAAGAGACTCCCGCGGATCTCTTGCTCGGGTAACACACCACCTCACCCTGGTGATTGGTCAATACCCAAAGTCAGTAATCCCATACGGAATCTTCCTGCCGATTGGCAGCTCCGTATAGAAAAAGCTAGGCGTTGTCAAGCTGCATATCAGCGAAATCTGTTTTCAGATAAAGAGAATCCATCTCCCAGATGGTATCAGGTAGGGGACCTGGTATTTGTTAGAAATTTCAACCCTGAAAATTTTTTGGAAAACAACAGGGCCGCACCCAGTTTTGGGGTTTGGGGAGGACACCTGAAAAGTGATGAAACGACGTTGAATGCGCAATTCACGTCAATGACATTTCGACCTTTTGTTGGGGAAAGTTCTGCCGGAAATCGTCACGCGAAATCCGGATCGGCCGCCTCCCGAAGACAAAAGGGGCGACGAAACGGAATCAAAACCAGGGGGTCTCGACCCATCGGTCGCACCAGATGGGGGCTTTCTTCAGGTAGAATAGTGCCCAGGAAAAGCCTGCCACGGTGCCAGCTGAAGCACATGGGCAACCCTACCTTGTTTCACAAAACGGTTCCAGAGGTTCGAAATCTATCGCAGTTGGGGGTTTTTCTGATATACCGCATGGGTGGTCTGATGGGGACGAGCCAGTACGGAAACGTGGGCGACCTTGGTCACGCGTAGATGCTGTGTATCCGGTTTATTCTGATAAAGACTCCTAGTGGGCAGCTTAGTCTTGAAAAAATCACCCACTTTCCCGTGTTTGTTCGATCATTGCTTGCCCCACGCAAGTAATTTTTTTCTCAGGTGTCACCAGGAGTACTGGGCCCCCCTCAGGCGTCGGTCGCTTGTAGCTACCAATAACATCGGGGACACCGTCCACAGAGGGAAGTCTCCCTGTGGACCAGAAGACGGACCATGGTCACGTTCTTCGCCTCATAGGGTTACACGTAAATTAGGACTGGAGTGAATCAACGAATGAGGAAGATCGAAGTCAATTTTTATTGTACCCCGTCAGGTACATCGAGACGCTGAATGAGCTGGGCGTATTGTAAAGAGATATGAGGTCTCATAGCAAACCTTACGTTGTTGGTGGGAAACTGTAGGCTGGATTGGCGAATGGCAAGAAAGTCATACTCAAGTGGCGTTCTTAGTCGTTGGGTCAGCCAAGGCACATCATATCCTGTTGGGCATACGGGCAGGGGTCACCCCAATTGTCTCGTAATCTCGACTTTCTCTGCTCGGCCCCGATTCCACGGATTGTAGAAATATGCAAAATATTCTTGAAAGGAAGTTTTTTGTATGACTATCCTAACTGAATTGCCATACATTTTGGTATGGTTAAGGAAGGCCCAGGAATGCGCGAACCTGAGCCAGGAGTTTCTTTTGGATATTTGCACAACTCCGTAGTGTGCCTGGGAAGAAGATTTGTAGCTCGCAATGTATTGCTGCGGATACAGCTATCTCCAACAAAGAAACTTCTTCAATGCGGGGGTGTTATGACAATCCCTTTTTTTACACGATAAAAACTTCATTTCTAAATTTACAGCCAGGCACATGAAACATGCTGTACGCTTGCTTTCATTTGGGACAAAATTTGTGTCTACTGATTTTGACCAAGTGAAAAACTTTGTTATACGCATTTTGCACGTTGAAAAATTTCATAATATTAAAAAGAAATTTGCTAAATGCGTGAACTTTTTCAAATTCAATAATTTTTCCAAATGGGTTTCCAGTTTAATTTCGGGACGGAGATAAAAGTTCATATCGTATAAAATATATTCGCTAAGGAGATTCTTCCGAACGAAATTGGGCACGATTTGTTTAGATTTGGATATGTTTATTTCCAATCCCATGTCTGGAGGTTTGTTTGAGTATTGGCGGCGTTCTGATGGAGCCGCTGCCGCCTTGGTCACCTGCAGGTGTCCTTCTCAATAGTCAGCGTTATTTTTTAACGGTCGACGCTGAGATAATTCGGACAAAGTAGCTTTGGTTTTTTTTCGGATTCGATGCCGAAACATTTTTTTTGAAGAGTTTCAGTTTGGGTTGGATATTCACATCGTGTGGATGTCAACCGGTCGAGTTTTTCCAAAGCGTACCCTGTCGAAGGTGCCTCACCGTTGAGGACTCCACGTTTGAAGATAAACGGACCAATCTTATTTCTTCGCTTCGTTTTTCGGGTCTGACTGAAAAGGTGAAAAGTGTCAGAAGAAAGGATTAGTTTCCGCCGACAACGGCGAAGGGGAATCTTAGGGGAAGTGAGAAGATTTCCACACCTTTACTTATTCAACGGAAATTTTTTATCCTGGCCAATTTGGTATAAGAGGGACATCAGAGAGTTTTTTCGAAGATATTCTTCGCATCTTATTATCTAGGAATTTCAATCAGCAATTTTTTATATACAAGGGACATCAGAAGTTCTTCAAAGATATTTCCATCCTATCATCAAATTTCCAGATCGGCGATTTTCTACAAGTCCTGAAGTTCCCCCAGGAAATAGCTGAAACAAAAGACATCTAGATCTTTTCTTCTTTCGCTCTTTTATCAGGATCAAGTCAATAAAGGGGCCACGAATCTGAGATTTAATTTGTCCCGGGGAGGTTAGTAACTACGAGTCTATATTTATTGGGATTAAACATCCTTCCTGTCAAGACATCATTAGGGGGTTCCTCGGAATACCCCACCAAAAATGCCCCCCCTTGGACCCGGAACAACAATTCGCGTTCCTAGTTTACAAATCCTAACGAAAAGGTTACCTTCCTGCATCTTGTTTGGGATAACGAGTTAAAAGTTAAATATTACTAGTTGGGCGCGATTTATACGCCCCGTTATCCACCCTAGTTTTGAAAGAAACCGGGGATCCTATCCAGTCCCCCAGGCTGGTCTTGCGGCATTTTTTTTTGGGAGTCATAGAAAACATTGCCCTCGTTATTCCTCCGAAACAAAATTCATGTCTGAAATTCAACACCTTTTGTTAGGCGACGGGGAAAAAAATTTTTTAATATAAATTTCAATGGCATCGGTATTTTTCGGCTATGGAAGAATCCACGAAAAAAATCGACGAGTTTCAAACACGGGTTTTTAATGATTCGAACTCCAGTAGGCACGACTAGCCAGAGTCGCTTGCCTACAGACAAACAGACAGAATTCGCAGGAACCTCAAGAATTTAGATTTTTCAGGCTTTTCCCCAAAAACCGGTTCCTTGAAAAAGAACCCGTCTACAATTCAGTTGGGGCCGAGGGCGTTGTTTCAGACATGAATCCAAATTTGTTCGGCTCTTTTTGAAAACAATAATGGCTCGAAAGCCATTCAACTTTAGTCTCGACAACAAAAATTAGATTCAGATAGAATTTAAATACTCCCCGAAAATAAGAATATGTTTTCTGGAAATGAATTGTATTTAAAGAAATGGGATCGCGAAAGCGAGTCCACAGAGAGTGGAAATTCGGGGAAAATCTCCCCTTTGAAATTTCCCAAAAAATTTGTCAGGAAAAACCCTCTTTGGGATTTTCAATTTAGAAACTGAAAAACCCACTCCGGGATTCATACAAAATTTAAAGAAAAAAGTTATTTCGGAACTAGACTCTGTTGGCGAGCTGACCGACAGGGCTAGCAAATTAAAACAGGATTTGACAAAGAAATGTTTGACTCCGCGAGATTTCGGAAATAGCCCGTCGGGTAGAAATTCTCAAAAAAGATTTCGTTCACAAAAATGATAGGTTTCAGCCGGCATCTCCACATCTGGCAAGATTACGGGGAGACAAGATGAGTTTCCAATAAATCCGCGAAACTCAAATTTTTCCAAATTGGGGCAAACATTTTCTGTTGATCAAGAGGCCTACGTGGAGGAACGTAGGGGTGGTGGAAGGTTTTCCTCCGACTTCCGTTCCAAAAGGGAAGCAGAAGTAGGAGAGAGACGGGCCGAGACGAATGGGGGGGATAATGGGCCTGAAATGTTTGAAAAACTTTTTGGCATAATACATGATTCCTTAGAAATTATTAAAGATGAGAGTTTTAGGCCAGGTAGTTTCCGCAGTCGCGAGGAGTCTGTCGCCGGAAACCGAAATCCCTGGAGGAAAGCGGCTGAGGGCTCGGCGCCAATTATGGAAATTACCCACGCGAAGGTTTTTCCCATAATAGGAATATCGACGCCCGTCCCGGGGGAAACCTCGGGGAACGGCACGAGAATCGGCCGCCGTGAATTTTTTTCATGTTTGGGACCTCCTCGTGCAGAATGGGCTTCGGGGAAAATTGCGAGCGGGTTTTGAAAAATTCAACATACCAACTTCCCGAAACCGTTATAGGAATATATATATATATATATATATATATATATATATATATATAGATATATATATATATATATATATATATATATTTTATATTTAACTCAATACACTAAATGAAAGATTGTGGGTTCTTTGAAGAATTATAAATTAATATCGTAACGTCGATACACTTGGACTTTACAAGCAAGAACGATCACTGATTTCTGTGTTCGGAAATTTCCCCCCAACAAGTACTTCTTTTTTATATATCCTCCAGATACTGAATAAACCGTGGCGTACATAACACCTTACATAAATAAATCAAACTAAACACTAAACTAACCCCCCTTTAGACGTTGAGGTGGTTTCCGAATACGATTACCACGTCTCAGAGTCGGTTCAACTTTTTTTGAAAAGTTTTAATAACAATATCCTGATTGAGATCAGTGAAACTTTGAATCGGACTAGGATTTTTATAATCTTGTATTAGGTCATTGATATTTTGTTCAATGTTGGGGCAAATTTTTCGGTGTTATACTTGGTGAACTGGGAACACCTAATGATTGAAACCCCCGATGGATTTGGGTCTGTTCTCACTGGTTCTGTTATATCTCTGTGAACTGGTATTTTCTCAAGCTTTTTGAATGCTTGTACAAAATTTTATTATCCATTTTTCAAAAAATGTTTACTAACATTTTTTTAAAATGTAACCTTCTTTCCATTTATCGTCAATATATGGACCCAATTTTCCCACCAGAAATTTTTTTTCCCAAAATTGAAAAAATTACCGCTTTGACAAAAAAAGAAAGTTTTTTTTTAAAAGTACTTTACCCCCTTTTTTGGGTTTCCCCAAAAAATCGAGGCGCGTTTTTTTGGGGCCTTTTTTTTAAAAAAAAATATCATTAGGACTACATCCTGTACTGGTACAAGGAGTATTTCTATAACTAAACAAAAAATTTACCATCTGTTGCCCATTGTGAGAGTGGATTTTTGGGGAAAAAAACCTTTTTTTAGAGCTGATTTTACATTCTGTACATGAAAGTTCAGCCAAACCATTAATTTTTTGGGTGATAAGGAGGGGATTTTTAAACATTTTCACCGTTACCCGACAAAAATTCGTAAATTTTTTTGAATTAAATGGCGGTCCATTATCACTAACAATAGTATCTGGGGAAACCCATTATAGAAAAAAAATTTAAATTTTTAAATTTTTTAATTGTATGCTTGATATTCGTACCCTTCGACATTGAATGAATATCAATCCACCTCGATTCACTATCCACAATCAACAAAATTGACAACCATTTTTATGAAAAAAAAAAATTGGGGAATCTTTGAAATACATTATCAGTGTTTGGAGGATATAAAAAATTTTTATTTTTTTCTGACCTAGTTGACAAAATATCACAGTTATTTACAAGAGTTTCAATTTTTTTCTTTTTATTTTTCCCCAGAATGAAGATCTAACCAAAATTTTCTTCTAACAATCCCCAATTCCCCTTAGAAGTAAATCTAAAATTTTGGCGCAAGGATTGCGGTATTTTAATACCCACCATCCCCGGGACCCTTCTTTAACGGATAACTTAAAATTTGTTTCAAAAAAGGGGAAAACCCAAGTTACAATCTACTTTTGGGTAACCCCGGTTTTAAAATCCATTATCTTTACTAAAATCGGATCTTTGCGTGAAATTTCCCCTTTTCCTAAAAGATAACGGCAATTCTGAACCAAATTGAATGAATTCAAAGAACTATCAACATCTGTTGAACCCCGAAATTCAGACAACATATCCGATTCAAATGGGTTCGAACCCACGATATTCTATCTTTTAATCGTAGGCTGATAATATTAATTACCGAACTATTCTCGAACCCCACAAAACAAAAAGGGGGGTAGGGGGGTTGAATAATCCCCCTTAAAAAGGTTAATCAGATACCAATATAAATTTGGGTTACCGTACAAATACTTATGAAATCTTTTTTAACAAAATAAGCAAAGCTTTTTTTAATTTTTAGAATAATTTTTCAGCGGTTGATAACGTGCCTGACACAAAACACGGGTTTTTTTAACCCATCGATCCTGTGACTAAAACACCCCCAAAAATTTTAAAAATCCCCCTGACACTACTATTGTTTTATTTTAACAAAAAAGAACCCGATTCGTCGAAATTAAATTTTTACTAAGCTTAAAACTCTGCGGGCAAGATAAATTTTTAAATTTCTTTTTTTCCAATAATTTATAAAGAGGTTTCAACTGCGTTAAACATTGGTAAAATTTTCCGTAATAATTTTAATAAACCAAGATACCCCGAAACTGAGTTAAAGTTTGAGGCTCTGGGCCTCTTTTTTTTACGTATTTTATCCTCAGTTGGATGAACCCCCTTTTTCTATCATATCCCCCCAATATTCAACTTGCTTTTCAAAAAATTTGCTTTTTTTCCCCTTAAACTTTACATTATAGTAACACAATCTTTTCAAGACAATTTCTAAAAATACTTCGGCTTCCTTTAAAAAATTTTTTTTTCTATCAGAATATCATAACATTCAACATTAGGTATTCCGCTCAAAATTTGATCCGTAATTGATTGAAAAAAAGATGGCGCTGATGCTTTCCTATGTCAGTCTCGTGTATTGGTAAAAACCAACATGGTATTGAGGGTTTAAAAAATTTTTTGAAAATCGGATAAAAATTTTTAATGTTGATAAGCACCTGCCAAATCAAAAAACCCCAAAAATTTTCCCCCCCGCCAAATTTGGGGAAAAAATATCTTCTGGAGTTGGTAACGGATACTGATCAATATTATGCTTTTTTCACAGTGAAAAAACTGAACAAATTCTAACATCACCATTTTTTTCGATACAACTACGATGGGTGGGCCCATTCGCCCTCACAGGTTTCAGAATACCTACCTGAACCATTTGTTTTTTTTTTTTTTCCCAATGGTTTCAGGGCATAGGCATAGAATAAGTTTTTTTTACTACCGGAAAGACATTTTCTTTTATGTTGAATTTGACATGAAAATTTTTTATAGAACTACATGTTTGAATCAAATACACTTTTTTTATTTTTTTTTAACTCATCTACAATATTGATTGTTTTTCCCTTTGAGATCGTATTGACATCTTGACTATTCAAACCGGGGAAAACCGTTTGCCAATCAGGGAACATTCAACCAATTTTACCCCCAAAATGGTACAAAATCCTTATTTATTCGGGTACCGTCAGAATTAAATGATGGTTTTTTTCACCATGATTTACGTCAACTTTTTCACTCACCCCAAAAAATTATACCCTGACCTGAAACTACATTGAGTTTATACATTACAGGTTCCAAAGGTAAAAAAAAAATACTTTTATATTTATTGAAGGACATTATCGATTTGCATGCGCCTGTGTCTCTTAAAAAATACCCTTTTTTCCCTTTTTAAAACCCCAAACCCGTATGATGTGGTGCAGCCTCCCCACATATTTTTTTTCAAATTGAACAAATCGCTGTTTCTTCTTCAAACGAGATTTCGTTCTGACCCTTCTTCAACTGCGGCTACTGTCGTGGCTCTTTTGGATGGACATAATTGTTTTAAATGCCCCCCCAATTGAAACAAAAAAAAATTTCCATCTGGGGTGCTGGACACCCCTTTCTTTGGGAGACTTCTACCACATTTATCGCAACTACCCCCCACTGGATTCTTTTTTTTTTCCGCCTTTTTCCCCCGGGGTGGGGTTTTTAAAAACTTCTTTTGGCCTTATTTTGCCCCCAACTTTTTTTCTTTTTTTTGAACGTAATTGACACTCCAACTAGTTTTCGCGGTTGATAACGTTTTAACTTGCCTCTCCGCCAACTCTGAAGCTTGAGCTGACTGACATGCCTCTGTGAAAGGTTAATTTGACTTGAGACAAGAGTTTTTGTATATTTTCTGACTGCATCCCCCCAAAAAAACCGGTCTCTCAGGCATCATCTGAAACGATCCCCAAATTACATGTGGTTTTCCAATTTGCTTTTAAATTGACTATATATTCTGCAAAAAATTTGGTCTAACTTTTGGTGAATTTTTGAAGATGAATCTCTCGTAGATTTCCGTGATAATGGGGGAAAAATCTTAAAAAAACTCTTTTTCTTCGGATATTTCAGCTCACTAAAAGGTTTTTTGGGCTGCCAAAAAATTTTTTCCCCCCGTTTGGTATACTTAAAATACCCGCCAGGGTAATGAACAGAAAAAAAATTTCATTTCCTCTGGGGAAAATATTAACCTTTTTAAAAAATGCTCCAACCGTTTAAATAGGTTTCAAATTCTTCGGCTCCACCGTTGAAAGGTTCAATATTACCTATCAGGGCCCCCGTTTCATTCAAAAAAAATTTCCCCTTTCTGTCACTGTCCCCAAATTACAACTTTTCGTTGTATAATTTTAAACTGAAAGTATAATTCTCTCGAATTCGTCGAAAAAATTGTGTATTTAACTCAATACACTAAATGAAAGATTGTGGGTTCTTTGGGGAAAATTATAATTAATATCAAAATCGATACACTTGGGGACAAGCAAGAAAAATCACTGATTTCTGTGTTCAAATCTTTCCCCACCCAAAAACTTCTTTTTTATATATCCTCCAGATACTGAATAAAAAACCGTGGCGTATATAACAATATATAAATATACAAAATATAATAATAATAATATTTATTCACTCCAATATACATTTTTTTTTTACATTTGTCATTTTTTTATACAGGTATTGGTGGCAAAAAACAAAGGAATCCATTTTAACCGTGAGGTTTGCAAAAGGGTTGTTTTTGGGTTTTTAATGATGTAGTACAAAAGCAATTTGGTTTTTTTTGGGGTTGATGATATTTTTCGTTATATGATTTTTTTTTTAAAGGGAAATATGAATATAAGATAAATAACGTAAATAAGTAAAATGTTCTATTCAAAACTTTATTTGTCCTCTTGAGCATAGAAGAGGACGTATGCTTCTCCCCCCACGTGATTTTGGTGATACCGGTG
>JAFIRS010007834.1:0-21525 GCA_018342105.1 Gonioctena quinquepunctata | reverse complement strand
CGCGGCCAGTCGGCAAGGTAGATTTCATGAATGGTAATTAAAAGTAGTTTTTAATTATTTTCATTTAGGTGTGAATCTTAGAAAACACTTTTGAATAAAAGTTGAGGAGCTTATGAAGCCCTATCAAACAATCTATAGTTTGCCTTATAACTTTTATTGTAATAAGTACATATGTGACAGTAAAATCTATTTTAATTGTTTATTGTTGTATTCACTCACACGAATTTCAAATCTGAGAATTGTAAGTTGTTATTTATTGAAGGATTTAATTTACCAACAATATGTTGAAAAGTAAACTCGTACTCATCTTTCACATCCGGGAAAGTGTAGACATAACCTGGATAGTCTCTAGAAGCTATTTCTCGTAAGAAGTTTCCCTCGTACTAGTCCTCAATTAATTTCACAACTTGGCCTATATAATGTCTGCTAAAGGTCTTGTATGTACTGTGTGCTTTGTCATTTGTGAAATAAGGGAGATGGACTAGTAGCCAATCACCAATATTCACGTCATCCTTGGTAACAGTCAGGACACTGTTTGATACTGATACTTGAGGTGAGTTTTTTGAGATGCGAGGTCCATTAAATGTCGGTAGAGAAATCACTTCTACAGCAGCACCGTATCTTCTATGAAACGCTTCTTCTAAGTCTGACATTGGATCCATATCTGAATTAGAATCGTGAGTGCTGAATTTTTGGTCACTTTCATCTGAAGATTCAAAGTCGTCAATCGCTACGCTTTTGCCAGCAGGAACTTGAAGTTTTTTCTTGCGTGGCTTCGGTTGATTTTCATCATATCGCATCGACTTTAAAATGTCAATAAATGAAGCGTTGATGTCATTTTCGGTGTCAGTCGTTTCAGTCTCCACATGCAGCATATTTAATACCTTATCGGCATTTAAGGGTATAACGCCGCATTTTTCAAATCCGGCACTTATGTTTTTGGAACGGTTGTCATCAATCGATTCCAATAGTTTTCTCATCAAACTTGGAATTCCCGATTCCTTTCTACCAGGTCCTTTCTTATAATGCTCAACAATCTTCCTCCAAGCACACTTTAATGCTCGAAAGAAAGCGATGTCTAATATATGGTTGCGTTAAATGTGTGGAGTTGCTTGTTAGAAATATGAAACTAATATTGTTTGCAAAACACTCCTCAATTAATTGTATCGAGATATGTGAGGATAAATTGTCACCAATCAATATCTTCTTGCCAGGCAACTTTCTTAAATATGGTATGGCAATTGAATGAACCAATCTTCGAAACAGTAACTGTCGAACCACCCGACTTATTCCGATTGTACCTGGTACGAGGTGGCCCTCCAGTAGTCCAAGAGTCGTACATATTCTGCGCTTTGTAGACCACATAAAAAGGGAAGTAGTTCGCCACTACCAGAAGCAGCAAACATAATGGGGGGTTGACGATTTACTATGATTCATGATTCTTTTGGATATTTGGATATTTTTTTGCGTCCGGGATCATTGCAAAGATTAGTTTCGTCGTAATTAATAACGTTGCCGGCCGGAATACCTTCCAGTTCTACAGATAGTGTTGTAGAATATTGTGTAACTGGCAACCCTGGAAAAAATGGGCGCGAGAATTGTAAAAGAGGAAGACTCTAACCAAACCCGGGAAAAGAGACATCGGGGTTCCGGGTTATGCCTGTCTGTCTGAACCACAACAAAACATTGTATCTTCTGCATTTATCAAAATTATAACTTTATAAGTACAAAGTGGCAGTGTGCATTATCTACTTATTTAACAAACCAAAGATGAGTTTAGTTGGCCCCAACAAAACAAAAATCAAACGAACAATTCCACGTAAAACGTGTACATGGCGGCCCTAATCTGGGACAATAATTAACACGATATATGTTTAATGTTCAAATAGAAACTGCTATGAAGTTCTAACAACAATTTTGTAAACTTAGTGTGGCCCAAACATGTGGTTTGGTAAAAAAACGTGAGGTACCTGTTTGATTTCAATTGACAATTGAGGAAACGATGGATAACTAATGGCAGACTTTGATTAGCTCCAACATAGTGGGTTACCACTTACGAGACAAATTAAATTTGATATGATGGACCCTATATTTATTCGCTTTTTGGAAAAACGTGGGATCCACAAACCGTTGAATTGAACCCAAAGGTTACACATTAAGGAGATTCACTATAAAACAAAAAAGGGCAATGATTATATCATGACACCTGAATTGTAAGAATTAAAACAATGTAATTTTGTATCCCCTGATTGCTAAGCAGGATGACAACTACAAGGAAATAAGTAAATATTACAATAAACTATATAGAAAAAATTAAGTTGTGCAAGAAACGGGGTATCATGACTATCAAATTCTGAATTTTATAACAAATCTAAAACTACTTGGCAGATCATTAACCAGATTCAAAAAACCTAAACAGAATAGTGTAATAACGGTTAAACTTAAGGATGATGACATTGTTGGAAAAGAACTAGCTAATATGTTCATAGGAATTTCACTAAACCATTGATTGAGGTGCTGCGACCCAAATTTCCTTATACAAAAATATATCAAATAACTCAAATAGTTTTCCTATCTTCAGTTTGTGAGAGTGATGTCTTAGAGCTCATTTCAACTGAAAAATTCCAATGCTTCTGGTCACGACTTTATCTCTAATAACTTGTGAAAAGTTGCCGCCATGAACTATTGTCCCTTAACATATATGATAAATCTGTCTTCTGTAAATGGAATTTTTTTCCAGCCAATTTGAAGCCTGCAACAGTATGCCCAATATATAAAAAAAAAGGTGACGTGAATGACCTAGACAATTATAGAGCAATAAGCCTACGTCAAGTCTTTCCAAACCATTCGAGTTAATTTAAAAAACAGTTGACTATGTTTTACGAACGGAACAAATTATTGTCATCCTCACAGCATGGTTTCACTGAACCAAGAGTACAGAGTCAGCCCATGTGAATTTCAGTCAAGAATTGTTAATGCTCTCGACAAGAAAAATTGTTATGGGCCTTTTTATAGATTTCCACGTGCTTTGGTTGTGTGGACCATGAACTGTTACAATCTAACTTTATAGATCAAGTGTAAGAGGGTACCACATTATTTGATTAGATCTTATCTTATAGGTAGGAGGCAAAAAGTGAGAATTGGTCAATGCATGAGCGATGATTGTGATATTATGCAGGGAGTTCCCCAGGGTTCGAATTCGGGCCCCTTTTTTTCTTGTTATTTGCGAATGATCTAATATCATTCATAAGTAAATCAAACTCGGCTTTCGTTACAAGTTATGCTGACGATACAAATAATTTGATTATTGAAGACACCATGGATGCACTCCAAAAAACTGCTGAGGATATATATGATAAAATCATATTATGGGCTGAAACTCAACAAATCTAAAACTAAAGCCATATTGTTTAGCAGACGTGGTCAAAGGGAATCGAATGTGATACTATATGAAAATAGTGAAAATCAATCAGTCCTGCAGAAACCGTAAATATGCTAGGAATAGTTCTAGATAAAAATTAATATGGAATCAACACATTAATACATTATGTAACAAACTGAAGAAAAGTTGTTGTTCTATTAGATTCATGTCAAATCACTGCAGCTCTAGTTTTACTCTTAACATTGTACCATGCTAACTTCCATTCACACCTTCGATATAGTATTCTCAACTGGGGTATGAGTTCTGTTCAAAGGTTATTTCTCCCCAGAAATATGCTGTTAGAATAATTGCTAAGCTAGGGTATCGAGATTCATGTAGAGATGCTTTAAACACCTAAAAATTCTTACAGTTGCCAGAACTTATATCCAGAGGCTAGTGATACGTTTACGAAAATAAATCCAATTTTCAGTCCTCTGTCCAACACATAACCACAATACTCGTTCAAAAAGATCTAATCTTACCAATGAATTTCCTAGAGTAAAACCCCCCGGAAGCAAAATACCTCTCCATTCGGATTTCCGGGCGAGGGTACTCGAAGGACTCAACATTAAAGATAATTTTTGCAACATCCGCGGACTCAACAAGAACATCAATGACGTCCACCATCACCTACAGACAAAAAAAAAACCGGATATTCTGGCTCAAACAGAAACACAAGTAAACTCGTCCACCAACAAGGTCCATATGCTTTGTCCTGGTTACGAACTCCATTTCGATTCAGGTTCAAAGGTGGAGTCCTGCCTTTACGCTAAGGCTAACCTTTCATGCCAGCGTGAAGAGAGTTTGGAACCGAAAGACTTTGATGTGATGTGGTTCAAGCTATCTGATACCAAACTGACTAGTTCTCTGCCTGCCTTTTACCTATCACCTAATGAACCTTCATATAACGACCTCTTTGAGTTTTTATCACTCAAACTGGACTACATTCAGGAGAACCATCCAACAGCTGAAACCATAATCATGGGAGACTTTAATGTACATAACGCTGCCTGGCTCAAATTCTCTAACAAAACAGATGATGCGGGTCGTCAAGCCGAGGCCTTCGCCATCACTCATGGTCTAGAACAACTGGTCGACAACATGCTCTTTCCATTTACCATCGAGCTGCACAATACCACCCCGTCTCATGTGGCATTACAATTCGGCCGACTGGGAAGGTCTTCGTATGTTTTTCTCAGCGTTTCCATGGAAGAGAGTTTGTTTCTCTTCAGTAGTTCCAACACGATGTGCTGAGACAATTTCTGAAAATCATCATGTTGGGGATGCAAACCTACATACCGAATACCGAAAGAAGAACATCATCCGATAAGACCTGGTTTAACAGAAACTGCTCTAGAGCTGTGGCTTCCAAACAGGCAGCATACCATCGATGGCTAAAAAATCCGGGCCCTGAGACCAGAGCAGCATATGTCGAGGCTAGAGGCGTATGCAAAGAGACAATAGAATGCTCAAAAGATGCCCACAATGCCAAAATAAGATCAAAACTTGCTGAATGTCCTAACGGATCCCGTTCATTTTGGTCTTTCGTCAAAGCTGTGGCAATATGGCTTCCGCCATCAGAGATCAACTGGTGACCTGCTCGCTTACGTCTGCACATATGGCAGCTATCTATTGAAAAGTATGGAGAAACTTTAGCTGTGGCATTAGATATCTCCAAGGCGTTCGATCGAGTTTGGCACCAGGGACTCCTCGCCAAGCTTCCGTCTTATGGCTTGCCCCTCAGCTGTGTTCTCTGCTTGCAGTTTTCTCTCAAACAGGTCTCCCCATGTAGTGGTCGATGGAGTTTCATCTGACACTCTACTCATAAATGCTGGTGTTCCGCAAGGATCTATTCTCGCACCAACACTATTTCTACTTCACATCAACGACCTGTTGAAAGCAACTTCATGTCCAGTACACAGCTTTGCCGATGATAGTACCCTCCATACCGCTTTCTCTTCCAGGGCCCCTATATCAGCCCGTGAAACCAGAAATGAACGAGGAAGAAATGTTAATAATATAAATATGGATTTAGCAACAATTCTCGAGTGGGGATCTAATAACTTGGTAGAATTCAATGCAAACAAAACACAAGCATGTCTTTTCTCTAAAAAGCCGATCTCACTGTGCCTAACATAACTTTGTCAGGAGTAACCATACCACTGAAGTCATCCATATCGATGCTTGGTATTACTATCAGCAATAACCTTTCCTGGGAAAATCACGTGAGGTCCATTTCCAAAAGTGCACCCCAAACACTTGGTTTTTTGTTTCGTGCCAAGAGCTATTTCACCCCACTCAGCTGCTTATGATCTATAGGCACAGATCCGACCTGTCCTGGAATACTGTTCCCATATTTGGAGCGCGGCACCCAAACATATCCTGAGGCTATTGGATTCTGTCCAAAAGGGCAATTCGTCTCGTCGGTGATGCCTCGCTTACAAACTCGCTCACTTGTCTGGAACACCGTAGAAAAGTTGGCGATTTGTCTCTATTTTATAGATATTTTCATGGGCGATGCTCTTCTGAAATATCAACAATCGTTCCTGCCTTGGCAGTCTCTTCGAGACTAACCCGTCAAGTTCAGTCATCACACCCCTTCGTGGTCACTTTGGAGATCTGCAGAACATCACTTTCCAAAGACTCGTTCATCCAACGAACAGCGAGGCTTTGGAACTCATTGCCTAGGGAGGTGTTCCCCGAGGCATACAACCTCCAGAAATTTAAGAAGAACACCAACTCCTACCTTCTTTCCCTTGGTTCCCACGATGTTCTCTGAACATTACAGGATATCCCTTTTCGTGGGAAACAGAACATAAAAAAAAAAAAAAACGCTCATAGAACTTCTTTGTATGAAAAAAGCGTAGAGTAAAATGGGTGTAAATTATACAATATGCTTCCAAAAACTCTTAAAAATTCCTAAATATTAATGTATTCAAATGTCAGCTGAAAAAAATGCTACTTCAAAGGACTTGTTACACCATTCAAGAATTCACTAATCAACTAACCTGAGATCTTCAGCTTTAGCCAAAATTGGGTATAGTCCCTACTCTCAAGTGTCTCGCTTTGAATCACCGAATACTTGGAAACTGTGTGTTGTTTATATTATATTGACTTTTTATAGTCTGCAACTATTTATATTTATACTTCTATTACTTCTATTACTTATGGATGTTTATCAATACTTTAGGACTGTTTGTGTTATTGTGTTGTTTATATTATTTTGACTGACTTTATAATATGGTTACATGTAGTTACTTACATTTATACGTTTTTTATATTTACCTTTGGACTTGACATTTTCTTTGTATATTGTGCACTGATTAAAAAAATTTTTTTTTTCAACTGTACATTTCAACCAAAGAAATAAATATTATTATTATTATTATAGCATCTCCCGATTAAATTTCGTCGTTAGTTGAGCCAAGTGCGGCTGGAAGACTATCAGATATAGTTCTTCAGAACGGATTACCGATTTGGATAATTGGTACCCTACTCGGCAGCTGGATAGCTCCGACCATGAATCGACGAGTATTAGTGTCCATTCTAATGATCAGCTCTTAGAAAATGGTGTTTGTCCAGGGAAGTCGACTTCAGATGAGGCCGAATGTACCATTGATGCTAGCTTACCAGTAGACACCATAAAGGACCAATCCCCAATTTCGATATTAACAAAAAATGGAATTGTCGCATTACCCGAACTCAATATTGTTCCTGAGGCTACCAGTTCAACCGCTGTTTCTTTTTCGTCACCTAGAAGACAATTGCGACTTAGAAAAATTCGCCAACCATGTTCCTGCTGTGTCGATAATGTTCCGAATGTTCGTGCTGAATTCCCGGAATCACTTGGAAAAATGTCGACGGCAATGAAGAAACGACCTAGACTTAAAAACACTTGTGTAATGTGTGACTGATTAATTGTGTTCAGAACCTTTTTATTTAGTTATATAGTTATTAAAGTTAAAGTTGTATTCCCTTTCTTTTTCCATTCTTTTTCCAGTTCTAGGCAAACCATATTGTCATATTATATTTCTCAAGGTATACATTTGAATTTATGTATTTTGTTAATATTTTTTATTCTTTTCTTATCCATATCGTCATATTTGATGAATTTTGATGATATTTTATTTGTTTTGAGTTGTGGTTGCGACACTTCTGAAAGGGGGGAGTGTTGTAGAATATTGTGTAACTGGCAACCCTGGAAAAAATAGCGCGCGAGAATTGCAAAAAAGAGGAAGACTCTAACCTAACCGGGAGAGACATCGGGGGTTCCCGGGTTATGTGTGTCTGAACCACAACAAAACATTGTATCTTCTGCATTTATCAAAATTATAACTTAATATGTACAAAGTGGCAGTGTGCATTATTTACTTATTTAACAAACCAAAGACCGAGCTAGTTGGCGCCCAACAAAACGAAAATCAAACGAATAATTCCACGTAAAACGTGTACAAGAGGTGTTAGAAATACTCTGTAATTGTTGTCCTAGTAACACCAGCACGGGCTCGTTTAATATTCTGGCACATTCTTTCCGACAGTATCCTTGAATGCCGTTTCAAAAAGCTGTGAGCAAATTCTTTACCTGGAAGATTGTTCTTGAACCGGGAAACAACCCTTCCAGCTCTATTCAAATATTGTTGGATAACCAGTCTTAAATCAAATGTGTCCAGAGGATAGCCCCCACTTGCTGCACGTGAGCAATTTTTCTTTTTCTACAATAGATCTTTCTTAGGCTTCTGCTAGAACTGTTTGACCCTCCTGTTTTTTAACGTCATTATGTCTTTGTAGCACAGTATACGCAATATTGTTTTTTTTTGCAGCTTGGTGTATGCTATACCCATTACGAATATCTTGTTAAGCCACTTCACTATTCACCCCTGCTTTTGATCCTATTCACCCCGGCCTTTGATCCTATTCACCCCGATAACCTAAAAAATATCCAACGTATTACACATATTTTTATAGTGTGTTTTCGGTGTTGAATAGGCTAAAATAATTTTGTGTGCCTTAGTTACTAACCTGATGGAGTGGATTATGTCAACTCATATAAATACATTCCGCTCAAATCCGCCTACACAGACAAAGTTTACGCACACGTGAAAACAGCTGATTGGCAGCCAGTGTTGCCAACAGCTCTTAGCAAAATTACTGGCTGAAAATGATTCCATTCCTGGCATATTTTTAAAAACTATCTAAAATCCTAAAATCGACAAATTTTATGTTATGTCATTTAATAGGATAATGAAAAATTCATAGTTTTTATTCAAGTTATTTTTTGTAATTTAGGTAACTAAAATAACTTAATTAATTAATCATCGTATAAACTTAGAAAGTTTAAAACGAAAGGACTACTAAAATAAATAATCATCATCCCTTTAAATTAATATACTCTACATAACATTTTAAAAATAGGTAGCAGGTAGGTACATCATATTAAAAAGTAAAAAATCAGTACTCTTTGTACTAAACCCATCTACGTTCTTGTTCATATTGAGCTATCAAGCATCTTATCTGTAAATTTCAATATACCTTCTTGATGCTAAATGAAATCTCTGTACTCTTGTTGCTAATATTGCAACAACAGCATCAGTTTTTAACCTATTTCTTTAATTTCACTAAACAGTCTTTCGACACTAGCATTTGGGAATAGCAATATTAGTAACAAACTAATTACAACTTAAAAAAAAACAGAATTGCCAGCATTTTTGTAATTGAAAACTTTTGCCCAATATTTTTCTCTGTTCTAAATAAATGACTTCTAAACTAGAATGACTTCCTGAATTCTTGTTGAAAATCGTTGAAGAACATTCATTAATGATTTTGCTCTATGTTTACGCATATTTTGGTTCCAGAACATTAATAGTTCATCTTAATGTAAAATTTTAAATAAAAGAATAGAAATCTTCAACTACCTGGTCAAAACTTGCGTCCTTTCTAAGCTCTTGTAAAGATTCGTAACATTTTAATTTGTCTGAAATTCATTTGAGATATCAATTAATAAATTATTTGACATCCTGGCAAATTCCTGCTATCGATACCACTACTGGCATAATTACTGGCAAGGCTTTTATTCCTGGCAAATGCCAGGAATTACTGGCAGATTGGCGATTACTTGGCAGCACTTCTAGTTAAGTGGTGGTTTGCAGAGCTACCAACTGCTGAACGACAAAATATCACTGACTGTTATGGAGGAATAGTTAACAAAAAAATATGAGTTTCATTAAAATACAAGTTTATGGGGTTTTGAATGGGAAAATTCCAGCGACCCTATTCACTACGGTATATATTTCCACCATATTTGAATGTTTTTTGCCAGACGGACCTTTACGCAAGTTTATGCAAGAAATTCTTGTTTTCAGACCACGTGCATCTCGCAAACAAACTCTCATTTAAACATAATTGGAATTAAAAAAGTAAATGTACTTATGAATGTAATTGTTATTGGAAGAAGTAATTGTAATTAAAAAAAATTGTACTTATAAGAAGTAACTGTAATTGCAATTTCAATAATATAATTACAACTTACAATTCTTAGACAGATTTTGTTGCAATTATAATTCAAAATTATTTGAAAAAAAGTTCTTGAATACAATACAAATTACAGAAAAAGAAGTAATTCTAATTATTAATCACTTTTTACATAGGAATTACCCAGCTCTGATTTTTAACACTTTTAAGAGTTCAAACTGTGGTATTGAATAAAGAATATGAATCACTTGAAAACTCTATCTCCTTCTAGCGAACAAAAGCAAAATGTACAAGAAAAGATTAATGACATCCACATAAAGGTTGATGGCAGCAAAAATATACTCTTCTGGCGAAATAGAGTACTTATGTTGACCTCCCATCATCAACTGTGTGTCATATATCAAATATATGGAGAATAACGCAGCTCCAAGGGCAGCATAGGCTATATTGGCTCCCTCAGTACGGAAGCAAGCAGCAAATATTCCAGATACCATGAGAATCAAAAGCGTTACAAAGAGTACTCCCCCCAAAAGTGTAAAATCCCACTTTGTCTGGAAAGCAAACAGTGTGAGCCCCAAACAAACCACCGCTGTGATACCCACTGCCATAGCGACAGCATTAACTTCAAAAAATGAAGTGAGGGTCCCCACCGTGAAAGACTCTGCCACGGTGAACAAAATCAAAAGGATGTAATTTAGAGGAGCTTTCCTGCGGAGGTCGCCGCAACATGCCAAAAAAATCAAGGATACAAACACTATCACCGTCCAAATGATCAAAAGTAGGGGATTGGCCTGGACGAATTCTTGTGTGGTGCGGTCGAAGAGGAACCAGCAAATGACACTCAAAGTTATTCCCAGTTGAACCGAAAGGATGGCGTACACTTTTCTTATGAATCCTCTTCGGATGCTGGCATTGTCAAAGTTGAAACTTTCCGCCAATTTGGAATCAGCAGCTTCTTCGTAGTATCCTTAAAAATAATTCAATATGATAGAATATAGTAGAGTAATACATAGAATATAGTAGAGTATGAATTTCTCAGGAATATTCCCAAGAGTAATTGAGATTATTTTTAAGTTACTCTCATGATAATGTCCCTTGATTTTTGTTGGAATATTATATGGTATGCCAAGATTAGATTTCTTGATTATTCTAGAGCAAAATAAATTACAATATATCCAATCGAAAACATCTTAGGAATATTCTAATAGTTATTCAACTCATAAAAATCCAAATCTGGGGCATCTGCAGCAAAACTGACTCTAGAACAATCTATTGGACACTCATAGAATCATTGAGTCTTAAATATTATGATAATTATTTTAGGTAATCTAAAAAAATATTTCAGTGATATTCTGAGAGAATTTCGAGAAAAATATTGAGATAAAATATAAATAGAATATTTATTTGACTATCATATATACAAAGGCATACACTGATGAAGCAAAAATATAACAGATATAAAATATATGAAATGATTTGCGTACAATAGTTTTGCAACTGCACTGACATGTTCAATGAACTCTAAAACAGAATAAAAACAATGTTATGCAATAAAATTTGTTATTTTGTTCTGAATCAATAATATTGAATTGTTGGTAACTTATCATATATAGTCTGAAGAATTCTTCTGGGATACTGAGAGCGAATAAATAAATAAACTAAAGTTCAATGTGCAACCCTGGTTCAATCATAAATTGAGGAAACAAAGGGATACTCTCAATTCTGAAAATAATTCGTGATAGTTCAAAGGCACCTCAAGATATCACCAATTTTAAAAGTTTCAGAAAAAACTATAATATGCAACTCAAAATTGCAAAAAAGGTAGCTAATAATTCATATATTTCTGAAGCAGAAAATAACACTGAGGCTAGCTGGAACATTGTGAATTTTCACAGGAACTAAACCAAACAGAAATATTTCTCAGATAATTTGACTTCAAACGATTTCAATGAATTTTTTTCAAGTGTAACAGTTCAAATCATAAAATCCTTGTCTAATGTACAAACTTCGAAATTAGTGAGTTTTCGAAGTTTTCCTTCCCCTGGATCATCTTTCTTTTCAACTCCTGTTACGTGTGCAAAAAGGCAATCGTGGAAAAAGTTCTGTGAAGAGGTAATGGATACCCGCACACGCTCTAGAATCCACAAGGTGAAGGCAAAGGAGGGTACTGTTATTCAGATAGGTTTCCTAAAAAAGGATGATGATACTTACACAACAGCTTTTGAGGAAAGTATATCAATGCTCATCAAGGCACACTTTCCGGGCGCAACAATTCTAAACGACCCAGTAGCGGTGAACAGTCCGCAAAGCGAGCCAAAAAGGCCTAATGTCCGGACTGGAAACTAGCTACAGAGATAACAAGGCCAAACAGAATTAATTAGGAGGTCTATAGATAAATTTCAACCAAGCAAATCCCCAGGAGAGGATGGAATACATCCTACCCTACTCCGAAAGGAGCAGGAGATATCAATCCCATTTCGATGTGAAATATTTAAGGCTTGTATAGCCATGCGATACATACCTACCGAGTGGCGGAAAGGAAGAGTCATTCACAAACCCAAGATGGGGGGACTTAATGACAACACCCAAGTCATAACGTCCAATCAGTCTAGTGTCCTTCCTGCTGAAAACTCTGGAGAGACCAATAGACAGATACATAAGAGACGAGGTGTTATTAACAAACCCTCTCAGCGAACGCCAATACGCGTATCAGCCAGGTAAGTCAACAGACATGGCACTGGATGATCTTAACAGGCTACTAACAAAATCCCTGGAGGACAGAGAGATAGCCATAGCGACCTCCGTCGACATCGAGGTTGCTTTCAACAATGCATCTACAAAGTCAATCACCAAAGCTCTAGAAAATAACGGGATCCCATCCCTCCTGTGTCAATGGGTGAACGCCAGTTTGGTGAAAAGGGTAATCATAGGCGTAACCATATCCACAGCTAGAGTAGGTGGGGGATGCTTATGTCATAAGCACCCCACCTCGAGTATTTCAAATAGAGCCATATGTAATACACTCATCTGAAGAAATGCCATTATAATAAATCAATTTTCGTTCGAAATCAAAGGCGGTCGCATTAATAGTAAAATAATATGATAACTCATGAAGTCGACACTTCCCCTATCGCTTGCGTCGGCACATCAAACGGAATTCCAACCATATTTTCAGACATTCATAATTAATCTTATAGTGTGTCGCGACAGATGAATGACCCGCGGTCTTTTGGAAGCGATAATAGGCTTGGTGATATATCATGGCAGCGTGTCAAGTCAAAGGCGACTCGCCGACTCATTAAATATATTTTATTCTTTTCGGGCGGTATCGTTTGAATACCGAACGCTATATATATAAGATTCTCCCTAACAGAAAAACAATTCATTCAGAATCCAGCCGTCCAGAGTCAGTACAGAGCAAGTTCTGCTTCATTATGAAGCGAATAAAAGTGAAGTTTAATTTCAATTAGAGAAGATGAATTCCCATCTTCCTACGCGTAGTAAGCGTAGACTCCGTACAGTTTATCTGAAGTGGCAAATTAATCAACCATATGCAGAATCATAGTGAAAGTGTAACGCATCAGAAATCATCTCAGTAATAACTAAATGAATGGAATTAATATTTATCAAGAAGCTAAATAATCATAGTACAACAAGTGAACGCGTAATATAATTCGGTAAAAAAGGGTAAGACATAAAATGTTTATTTGGAAGGTATATATGTATAGTGTAATAAAATATATTTCAGTATTGATTTCATAGTAGAAGGAATTATTGATTCAACAAAAGTAAAATTATTATCAATTGTTTAAAATAACTGAAGAACAGTTATTTTAATTGTCAGCACATATTGTTTCTCATTTTAAATTATTGTTTATTCAATCTCATTTTGACTTTCTATACATTTTCTCAGTAAATTATACCAGGTGTATCAATAGTTGTTTTTATATTTTAGAAAATACATATATATATATATATATATATATATATTATTACAAGTCCTAATTGTATTATTATTCCGAAACAATCTGAAATTGGTCATTGTACTGTCAAATTAAGTCCCCCGCTTCATTACATACTGTGTTAGCCAATATTTCAAGCCGCTCTGGGATATTGGTCAGTTATTGGTCAATAGACTGATAACGCTCAGTATGGTTAAGGCATAGCTAATAAAAAAAAAATAACGAGCAGCTATGACACAATGAGGGGTTCTATCGCCTCTTCTGTGAGCTATTCTACTAGACTATCATTCAAAAGCATGTATTGTTTAGGATATGCCGATGTAAAACCACAATAGTTGCTTTTACAAAAAAGAGAGTACTGAGAGGAATCATGCCAGCAGGCAAAATACTTGGGAGTCATCTTTGACCACAAGCTGACATGGAAAAATAATTTGAAAAAGCACGGTAGCCCTCAACCTATGCAGAAGAATGTGTGGAAAAAACTGGGGGCTAAAACCGAAAATAATCATTCGGCTATATAGCAAGGTCATCAGACCCATGATAGCATACGGTTCGGTGACATGGTGGCCAAAGACTCAGCAGCAGGCTGGAGCGATCCGAAGGCTAAGCGGCATCCAAATGCAAGCCTACCTGGCTGACACGGGAGCTATGAGGACCACCCCAACAGCCGCCTTAGAAGTCTTGCTTTGCTGAACCTACCACCACTTCATGTATACATACAAGCCGAAGCCAGGTCAGTCGCCAGCAGATTGACCAGAGGGCAAGTGCCCATAAGTAGACTGTACGGTAAAGGGTATAACGATCTATGCAAAGAGTTGGAAACCTACCCCATAATGGAAATGCCAACGTACGAGAAGCTTCCCAAGTATAACTTCGAAAGAAACTTTAAAACAGCCATAGCAGACAGAGAAGCAAGGAAGGGAGGACCTCCAATTAATAAACAAATTGCCTGCTACACAAACGGCTCAAAAACCAAAAAAGGTGTAGGAGCAGGAATATATTTAGCCAAGCCAAAAACAGGAGTCTCACTGAGCTTAGGCGCATATGTGATGATATTCCAGGCCGAAGTTGCAGCAATACATTAATGCGCAGGAGTTTAAGGAAAAGACCATTGTCATATACTCTGACAGCCAAGCGGCTATCAAAGCAATCAGCTCCATGCAAGTTAACTCTAAACTTGTCTGGGACTGCTTGGGAACCCTACAAAAGGTAGGCAGTCAAAACAGACTATCTCAGGCTTGGGTGCCAGGATACAGAGGCTACAGGGGCAACGAAGAGGCCGATTCATTAACCCGAGAAACAAAGACAAGCATGTCTCAGTGCCACAGGAGCCATGAAAACCACCCCCACGGCCGCGATGGAGGTCATACTATACCATTACATTTTTACATAGAGGAAGATGCAAGAGCTGTCACTTATAGACTCATGCAAGGGCCATCTCCCATCATCAAACTCCACGGGACAGAATATCAAAGGCTAGAAAAAGAGCCAAGGGCCGATCAAACTACAGGAATGACCAGCGACGCTTGTCAAAAGACACCACAGTATTTCAAATAGAAGTAGCAGCAATACACCACTGCATTAAAGAAAAGAACAAGCAGGATAGGATCGGCCATTCAACTGTCATATTCTCCGACAGCCAGACAATACTTAAGGCATTCTATGCCACGCAAGTTAACTCCAAGCTTCAGAGTCGCGCCAACTATGTGGCGAATGTAGGCAAAAGCCACGGGCGGCAAAATCTTAGGGCGGCAATTTGGCTAAATAAACCGTACTAACGACCTCTTTTTTCTAATGCCGCGCGTCGGCTCCAATTCATGTTTAATGCGTGATTCTCTTCCGGTATTCTTTTGCTATCAGCGATAGCGGCTAGCTTAAAAAGTCCAAGTATCACAGGTGGCTTAGCGGAAACGGTAAGTATCAAAAACAAAGAAATGTTTTTATTGCTTTTTTTATTCGAGAAAGGCTTAAAAGTCGTCTGTCGGAAGCCGTCTGGATTTTGTAAAATGGGTCATTCTAGTTTATTCTGCAAATCAGATTAGTTGATTAGATAGTAAGTTAGTGAGGTGAATATTTCAGTGTAAAAAATGGCAAGTAGTGTAACTAAAACTAAATACTGTATATTTTTACTATTCTACGCTTAATTCCAATTGAAATTTCTGAAACATGTTCTATATAAAAACTCAGTAGTTTTCGAGATATTTGACATTTAAAATTTGTTTCCCATAAAAGGCTTCCCAATATGGCTAATAATTTTACCTTGCAACTACCAACTACTAATTGTAAAGTATTTTTAGGTAATTTTTTTTAAGGTCCTGTAATACATACAATTGCATATTTATTTTCAACAAATATTGTACAGGGTGTTCAAAAAATGTAATCCAATTTATTGGTAAAGACAGATGTAAAACAATTTTTTTTCAAATAGATCACCATGTAACATATCTTATATCAAAACTCATCTGTTTTCGAGATATTTAACGTTTACTTTTTTTTCCAAAAACTTAAATAAGATTGCTAACAATATGACATTTCCTATTTTAAGGAAAAAAGCAAAAAAAGAAAACGATTGTCAGGTCATCAGTTCCGCCAACAAAGACGGCAGAAAATGGAAGAGAAGGAAAAATTAGCTGATTCTTTGAAGAAATATTTGAAACCGTCAGAAATAAGTGTTCTTCCTGAACTTGAAAATACCGACGATGCTCGCCCTAGTTGTTCCTCAGCCCTAAGTTCCTCATTTGTTTCTGATTGTAATAATATAAATAGTACCCAGGAACATCATACTGAAAACGTTCCAGCAGCGGCAATATTACTCTTTTCTAACTACTCCGTAATATCTGATGACCCTGGAGAGTGGCCCGAAATAATTACATCCGCAGATGCAAGATTTTTAACGGAAAAAGGACCCTATCAAATTACGAATTGGATCTATCTAGTAAACTCACAAGGCCGAAAGTTTTCTGCCAGATGTTTTTATCGTAACCTCACCAATGGAGATAAAGTTAAAAGGGAATGGCTGATTTACTCAACAACAAGACATGCGGTTTACTGTTTCTGTTGCAAACTTTTTGGTAAGTCTTCGACCAACTTGTCTAATAAGGAAGGGTGTTCTGATTGGAAACATTTGTCACTAGTGTGACTCCCATAAAAAAAATCGGATCTTGGTTAAACTTATCAAATATGTTATCTAAGGGAGTTACTATGAATGAAAGTCAATTACGTTCATTGCATGTAGAACAAAAACACTGGTATCGTGTCATTGAAAGAATAATTTCAGCAATGCAGTTTTTATGTCGTCAATGTTTAGCTTTACGTGGTAGATCTAACAAATTATATGAAAATAATAACGGAAACTTCTTAAAGTCAATGGAAACGTTCAACAAATTTGATTCTGTTCGACGCACACATAAAAATCAAAGCAGCGGCAGCGGTATGACAAACTATTTAGGCGATGAAACTCAAAATGAATTGATGAATTTAATCGGCTCAAAAGTAAGAACTACTATTTCAGATCTAGTAAGAAAACATAAATATTACTCTATAATCCTCGACTGTACACCGGATGTGAGTCATACGGAACAATTTGGTTTTGAGGTTTGTTTTATTAAACGAGTTGACGGAAAAAACTTAAATACGTGAACATTTCATTTTATTTTGCCCTATAGTTGATTCTACTGGTGCTGGCTTGTATAACTATGTAACAGATTTATTAGTAGAATTAAATTTAGGTATATATGATTTACGAGGACAAGGATATGATAATGGAGCAAACATGCGTGGAATACACAGAGGATTAAAAACACGAATCCTAAATATAAACCCGCGAGCATTTTTTGTTCCTTGTTCGGCGCACTCATTAAATTTGGTTATTAACGATGCTGCTAAAATTTCTTTTGAGGTGTCCGGATTCTTTGACATTGTTCAAGAGATATATATGTTTATTTCCGCGTAAATCAAAAGATGGTCAATTTTGAAAACGTGCCTTACAGATTTAACTTTAAAACCACTATCTGATACACGTTGGTCCAGTAGAATAGACGCTATAAAACCTTTGAGATATCAAATTGGTGAGGTTTATGATGCTCTTTTAAAAGTAATGGACGCATCCGCATCTTCAAAATATTTCAGTACATCACACCTAGCTCGATCGCTCGCAACAAAAATCTAAAACTACAATATTTTATGCTCTGTAGTATAATCAATTCTCTAAGTAAATTAATGCAGAATCAAAGTATAAATCTAAAAGATTGTTTAGACTGTCTAAACAAAATAAAAACATTTTTTTAGACTTGATTTAGTGAACTTCTTGTAGACGCCAGGGAGCTGGCCGAAGAATTAGAAATTGAAACAAATTTTTTATCTTCACCACTTCGTCAAAGAAAAAAGAAGAGACAGTTTGATTATGAAAGTACTAACGAACCAATAACAGACCCGAAAATGAATTACAAAGTAAAAGTATTCTTTTCTATACTAGATACGACCTTATCATCTCTTAATGAAAGATTCAAGGGATTGGAGCAACTTAATAACATTTTTGGATTTATTTATCAAATGTTCAGCTTTAATGAAGAAGAATTAAGAAACTCGTGTGGAAATTTATCATTTCATTTGAAAGATGAAGCACGTGAAGAATCAGATATTGATGCAAATGACTTATTTGATCACATTATTTGTTTAAAATGCCACTTACCAGAGCAAAATGAGTTAGATCCTCAGTTAATTCTTCAACACATTTTAGAGAACAATTTAATTTCAACATTTCCAAATACTGCAGTGGCAACACAAATTTTTTAACGCTACCAGTATCTGTAGCATCTGGAGAAAGGTCTTTTTTTAAATTAAAATTAATAAAAACTTTTTATTATTTATTTAGATTCAGTAATTTGGCAATTATGTCCATAGAAAGTGACCTTATGGATTGTATTCCTTTTGACGAGTTGCCGAAAAAAGGCAAGAAAAGAGTGCTTCCAATAAGTTATTTTGGTCCTTTATTGTTTTGTCAGTTTTGTTATTGCTTTGCTTTTTTTACATTATTCGTTAATCCTTATTTCTAAGACTTGTCAAGATCTTCTAAATGTTATGGGGATGAGTAGTCAGGTATCATGCTGATTAAAATCAGTACACTTTTTTTTATTTGAGCTTTCGGAAATACTCATTTCCTTATTTGCAAACATCAAATGATAATGATGATTTAAAATTATAGATTATACATTATACGGTATATAAATTTAACACATATTTCATTTCAAAATTAGATAAGTAATAGCGATTATTTCAATTTTGTGTGTACCCCCTAATCTGATGTATCAGTATCAAAATTAAATATAGGTATTAGCACGTATTTTAATTTTATTTATGTGTCCCACCATGTATAAATTTTTACTAAAAAAGAGGTAAGGGGTGTAAAATTATATTTTGCCCACAGGCGGCCGCATGGCTTGGCGCGCGCACCCTGAATGAACTAGCAAACCCTAAGAAACTGACCCTGTGACTGTGTTCCAGGACACAAAGGTCACCAAGGGAACGAAAAAGCCGACGAACTAGCCAGACAAGGCTCGTCAATGGTGTCACACCCCAAATCAATACAGAGAACCGAAACCTATATTCTCTGGAATGAATAATATGTTGTATTATGAATCACACCAGTAGTCGAGTATAAAAATAAATATGACCCTATTAATAAATCAAACGCATAGCGGCATGCCGACATAGACAAAGGAGCGATAAATTAAAGCCGCAACTCTTTAAAGTGATATCAGGAAAGCCCATAAAACTGTCATGATCGGCGGCGCGTTAAAAGCATTCCATAACGCGGGAGGGTTCAAAGGCATGCATGACTTATTAAGCGGGGACAATTAATGTCGACGTCGTAAGCTATTACGGTGGGAAACATACCGCTCATATTCAATACGAAAAGGGGTTTATAGTAGGGAGAGTCTATAATAAGAACAAATGTCAACAGTGTAAGATTCATTATCATTAAAAACCATCAAAGCAGTTTCATTAGATCAATTCAATTCAAATCAGTTCAGAATAAGATGAGTTTTCATTCAGAAAGAGTCCAGGAAGAATTCAGAGACGAGTCAACCTAACTAAGTGCAAAGTCGCCGTAACCAAATATAGAAAATCAGTAAAGACGTACTAGTCAGAATGTAAAATAAATCAGAAACAATCGGGTCTATCGTTAATAAACAAAGTTCAATTCGCGACAAATCATGACAACCCTACGAGGCCAGTAAATGAAAAGTTATCAGTGCTAAAAGAATAACTATTAACAGAAATTATGGATCCCCAGTATTTCGCTAACCTCTTTTAATCGAGAAGGAACACCAACAGTTCGGAAAATTCATATTAAAAACTAGAGCCAATAAAACATCTCCTAAGTCAATTTGGAGTGCGAAAGTAAGTCTAAAATAACTAGTGTAAAAACAGAAGAAAACAGAAATCGAATTAATCAAAACGCGTAAATAAATAATCAAGGGTGACAAAAGGTGATTCAATGAGAACTGAATGTAAGTAATTAGTTTTGTATTGTGCTTGGTAATGTGATCACTCCAATATTATTCTTCCCCATGTTATCAATACTTCAATTCATGGATTTTACAGGTCTATTTATTTAATAAAAAAATACTAGTTGGTCATGTCCGACTCTCACATGTAATACGAAATATTTAAAAATGATGAAAACTGTTGACCAGTTAACATACATTTTGTCGCTTATTGTTTGAAATAACTTGTTACAATTTTTTTTTGTTAAGTAACATGACTGTAGTTAATTTTATATTTTGCAATAATCAATTGCTATTACATCTTCAGGTGCATTATTTCAACTAAATCCTAAAGTTTCTGAGATCTGTAAATTTTAATCACAGATGAACAACCCATGTTCCAACAAGCTACAGGGTGAGGAAAAATACTTATAACCGCTCCGAGTAAATTTCCATGTTGCAAATCTTTCTGATTTACAACGCTCTGTATATTCTAGGTTAGTTCTTTCGAGCAATCCTAACGGAAGTTTACAGGGTAGTGATTTTTCTCATAATATCTTGTATTATTTCAGCTCATAATAATATAGAATTGGTAATTTTACTATTATCCAGTGGCGTCACCATCAAGGTGGCTGGGTATAGTTTCTTTTCAATGATTCTAGAATAAGCCAGTGGCGTAACAATGGTATTATACTGCCTGGAACCCTTCTGCGGCATAGCAAAAGCAACGGTCAGAAAAACAACCAGCAAGTGGGTGGAAAAACAGGCCTTAAGCTGGTGGGAATGCGAAGGTATAGCAAGGTCAATGATTTCACAGAAGGAAACGGAATACACAGAGGCAGAAAGCTACGTTAATAAGCCACTGTCAGGGATCCTAAATTTACTAAAAAGGACGAAGCTCGCGCAAGTCATCTAAATATCAAGGGAACCACAATAGATCTGCGAAGGTCGCAGTGGAGACATCTACTAATGGACCTTTTTATGCACTATGTGAAAACACTGTAATTAGAAAGTATATGTGCTAATATCACTTGGGATTTTTTATTTTATTTTTCTGATGGGTAGTTTTTCCATAATCCGGAAAAAAGTGGTTTCGTGACGTCACGTTCACTAAAAGTTGATTTGGCATCGTTGTATGAGTTGGAATCATGGAATTGTGACGTAATGACATTTGTTATTTAATACT
>JAFIRS010007833.1:0-21545 GCA_018342105.1 Gonioctena quinquepunctata | reverse complement strand
TATATATATATATATATATATATATATATTATATATATATATTTTAAAGTGTGCCCTTTAAATGGAACCATCCTTGAATGGCATTTTAATAATAAAAAAAATTTATATAAAACATAAAAACTGTATCTTGCAAAATTTCTTAACTTCAGTTTCTTTCCAAGGTAAGAAAATTTTTTTTAAAAATTGACCACCCACGGATTTGAGTCATTATAAATTCCATCAAAATTTCATAAAACAATATTGGTTAAAAACAAGTTCAAAACTTTAATTTTGGAAACAAATTTTTGATTATTATTTTTATTTAGTTTGACATTTTTAAAACCCTGGAAACACTGCCGATACAAAGTAGAACACGGGGGAACTTGTACGGGAAAGAAGTAATAGCCTTCCGTTCTACAGTTATAACCCTGAAAGTATGGTAATGTGGGATTTGTGGGGAACTATTTTGTAAAAAAAATCTGACTACCCACGGGTTTGAATTATATTCCTTAAAATATTTATTTAAGTGTGGTTAAAAATTTTTTCAAAAAGGAAAATTAAAATTCATTTTCAAGTTATGCAGTATACATTTTTCCCATAGCCGAAAAAAAACAAATAACAGAAAAAATTTTTAAAGTTTTTTCAAAAAAAAAAACGCCTAAGAAAAACAAAAAAACTAACATTAATGTGAAAAATATTAAATTTTTTTTCCCCCAAATCCATTTAGTTCGAAATTTTTTAACATTTTTATTTGGGGGGTGAAATTTGGAAAGTTTCTTTGAAGAGTTCAGCCGTTCCCCTTTTTCTTTTGATATTTTTGTGTGAATACCCCATAAAAAAGAATAATAAAAATAGATTCATTTAAATAAATTAATAGATTAAACCAAAATTCAAAAAAAGGGAAAAAAAAATAAAATTTTAAAAAATAAGATCAAAAGTAGTATGAAAAAAGGAAAAAAGCATAAAAAAGAGAATAAACTTTGATAAAAAAAAAAAAAATATGGACGTAAATTATAGTAGAAATTTTTTTTATAGATCTTTGAGATTTTTTTAATTTGTGTTTGGAACATTGAAAAATCTGCCCAAGATTACAATGATTTTCCTAGCCCCCATAAAAAGTGAAAGTTTTTGGACCATGTTTTGTTTGAAAAGGGTCTAAATTATTACGAGTTTTCTAAGGGACAATTCAAAATTCCAAAAAATTTTAGGGATTTTTAATTTATGTTAATAAAAGGATCTTCATTCTTCGGTTTAAAAGTTGGAAAAAAAAGGGAATAGTTAAATTTAGTTCCCATTTGAAGATTCGCTTAGGAATATCCGAAATTTTTCCCAACCCTTAATGGAATTAATATTATTATTGGGGGGGCCATATTTTAGATGCAACGAATACAGAACACATAATGAGTTAAAAAAATCTTCAAACATTAATTATAAGCCTTGAGTTGGGGAAAATGGGGAAATTTTTTTTTTATAGTTGCATTATTTTGGGGGAAAATATGTTAATTGAGAATCAAACTTAACTCCTAGTCCTTCATTTTGTCCCGTTTCATGGTTGATCCATTATTTCATATTGAAAACCAAGGAGTTGTGATTTTGTGAACGATAAATGAAAATTTTTTTAAAATTTAGGGTGGGCCATTTGTAAGACCAATCGTTGGGGTTTCCAGCAGTCGTTCGTGTCTTTTAGGGAAATTTTTTCCCGCCATGATGGCGGAACCAGAAATATAACAATAAAACCAAATTTTTCAATCCAATAAAACCCCCAGAAATGGTCTTCCCTTCCCCAAAATATCAACGGGGTTTGCGGAATAACGGGGGATTAAAAAATGGAATAACGGAATAACGGAAACGGTATAAGGGATACAAAAAAAGGATAACAAGAAGCTGGCGTCAAGGCATGGCTGATGAAACAACACAAAGAAAACATAGAAAAAAAAAATATTCCACGCAGAAAAGTCATGTGTCTACTGTTTTTCAGTAATCGACAGGTGGGCCAATGTTTTTTCATGGTATTTTTTTGGGAAATTTGACTCAACAGTTAAAATTAACGCTGCCTCAACCAAAATTTTTGAAAATATTCAACATTACTGATTGTCTGCAGATTTAGACATAATTCGAGGATCAAAAGTAAATTTGAAGGGTATCAAACAAATTTCAAAATTTAAGGAGATTGCGAGTAAGTTGAAAAGGCTTTGAAAAATTCACGGGTCCGAGCTTTTTGTCTGAAGGGGACCTAGTTAAAAGGGGAACTTTCTTTTTTTTTTCCATCCGTCACCGTAAATAATAACATGTCCAACAACTGACTCCCGTCTTTTCTGAGCTTGAAAAAAAAATCTGGTCAGTAGTTTTATTATACAAAGTAAGGGGTGCGAAAATTGGGGGAAAAAAGGAAGGAACAAAAAACGTCCATCGATGATTTATTAAAATTGAAATGTGGATCATGAAAAAGTCATATGAAAGGTCTTCCAATCAGTTACCCAACCATATAAAGTTAAGTAATTTGTGTTTTTTTCTAACAAAACTGTTCATTAATAAAAAAATTATTATTCAATGAATACCAACAACGTCAAACAAATGTTCAAATTGTATAATACATGAGATAGACGAGCAGTGAACTTTTCCCAAAAAACTTCCTGGGGGTTATCCCATCTCAAAGGGGTATGCAGTTTTTCAGGTCATGGATATTTGGACTATTTTGGTATACTTTACATTTTAAGTATCCCCAAAAAAAAAAAAAATCATTCGATTGTTTTCCCTTCCCCCTATTCCCGATCTGGATGGTGGAGCAGCGATAAATAATTCATATTTGGAATCGTTTTCCCCTGAAACCGCCCAAAATTCAATTAATCTGGGCCTGCAACCAATGTGGTTTTTCAGTAGCCCAATACGCACTCTGACGATTGTCATGGCGTTTAGAAAACTTTTTACAAATGTCATTTCTGTTATGTTTTTCGTCGTCTTCCAAGCCCCTGAACTGAAGTAACTCTGTAGAGATCCATTCTTTTTTTTGCATGCTAAAAACTATTAAACGGTCTGTCATTATTTGATGCTATTTCTTTGAACTGGTTTTGGATTATTCAACCTCTGGCTGGCTACGTAAATCAAAAAAATGATAGAATACGAGGGAAATGTCTACATAGAAACATGCGCATAACATAAATCCCTCAGCGGATCAGTACGAAACTTTGTGCCCCTTTTCAGACAGAGTAAGTTTTGCAACTGGCGATGAGACCTATAACGAACATTGTTCGGTTTATCTCCACCACTGATCACGATGACGCAAATCGAAAAAGTTCTACCAACAAATTAAAGACATAATGAAGGCGACAAAGAAACACAATATCACTATATTTTTGGGGGACGGGAAAGCAAAAAATGAGAGAGGAACAACAGGAATGTCACAGGACAATACGGGTAATAACGACAAGGGGAAAAGCTCATACAACCCAGGAAGAAGAATTGTAATTAAAATACTGGTACAGCCTCCCATACAGGAGACCTCGGACGTCCCCCCAAAACACGCAGAACAATATTGTAAGAAATCAAGTCGACTTCCCGTTAACCGACGATTCGGTGAATGTAATAAGTCAACGAAAAAATATCCTGGACAGACGTACACTCTGATCATACCTCTGCTCAGTATTGAACGTAAAAATTGGAAAGATGAAAACTCAACGAAGACCACGTGAATACAACAACATGTACTAAGGACCCCAAACCCTCGAAGAAATACAGGGAAAAAAATGGTAATATACATACAACTATATGATACCCCGAAAAAAAGAGGCGAAGAAAATTGGGGATATCAAAACTTCGTTAAGAATAAGGCAAAGAAAATAAAGCCAAAGGGAAAAAAAAGGGAAAAAAGGATGGATGACACAGGACATATTGAATCTCATGAGGAGAGACGAAAAAACAAAAAAAATAATCATAATGAATACAAAGAATACATCTTATAATTCCAAAAAAAATTAAAGAAGCAAAATCCTGCAAAAAAATGAACATCTTCAGACCATAGATGATGACTTTCTTACATAAAAGGAAAAACATTCTGGGATATATAAAAAAAAAAAACACAACAGTGTTTATAACGATTGAAAAAAGGGGCTTTTTAAAAAAGGAAGATAGTGTAATGAATGACAACAGTATATACAGCAACTGTTCGAGGACAAGACCGGAAACGAAGAAAAACTACTGACTGATTATATGGCAGAGCACGGTCCAAGTATTCTCAAACGAAGTTCAAAGGCAATACACCAATAAAACAAGGAAAAACCCCGGACCCGATGGAATTCCTATAGAGCTGGTAAAAATATTTGATGACGAAAGCATATCTGCTGACGGCATTCTTCAACCAGGTCACCAAACTGGGGAAACTTCCCAGCGACTGGCAGAAATCGATCTTCATCGCCTTACCCAAAACGACAAAGCTAATAGGTGCAACGACTTCCGATTAATTAGCCTAATTCGTCACACTTTGAAAATACTTTAGAAGATACTCCTCAATAGAATATACGCCAAATGTGAACACAACATTGGCAAAGAACAATTGGATTTCGTGTAGCGGACTAGGCACCGCGAAGCCCTTTTCTGCATGAGGACACTACTACAGAAAAGTTGTGAGTTTCGAAAAAATATCTATATATGTTTTATTGACTTCAAAAAAAGCGTTTGACCGAGTCAAACACACAAAACTTTTCCAATGTCTAAAATCATATAACGTAGACTATCATGATATGCGCCTTTTGTTAAACCTGTATCATAGTCAAACAGCAGTGGTCAGGCTAGAAGACAGCGTTACAGATGAGATACCAATAAAAAGCGGAGTAAGACAGGGATGTGTTCTATCACCCCTGTTGTTCAACCTTTATTCAGAGAACATATTTCGAGAGGCTTTACATGGCAGGACAGAGGGAGTAAAGATAGGTGGCGGAATTATAAACAACGTTAGGTACGCAGATGACACTGCCATCATTGCAGAAAACATAAAGGACTTGCAAATGCTGCTGGATAGAATGCATGAGGCTGGTCGAAAATGGGATATTAATGTAAACATCAGGAAAACGAAATGGATGACTGTAGGTAGGATAAACATAGAACCAATTCTGATCACGATCAACGGACACAACATTGAACTGGTATCACATTTCAAATATCTGGGTAGCTGGCTGAACAATGACATAACGTGCGACGAAGAGGTAGGAGCAAGGATTGAAATGGCACGTAGGGCATTCAGCAAATGGAAACCAACTCTCACTGATGGAAACCTCACAGTCCAGACACGATTGAGAACACCCCGCTGTTACGTATGGAGCATTCTTTTGTACGGATGTGAGACATGGACGCTCAAAGCTGACATCATGAATAAAATAGAAGCGTTTGAGATGTGGTGCTATCGGAGAATCCTCAAGATCCCTTGGACTGCACATACCAGTAATGAAGAGGTACTCAGACAGCTGAATAAGGATCGAGAACTCCTGAACACCATAAAAACAAGAAAGGCCAGTTATTTCGGACATATAATGCGGGGTACCAAATATCACATCCCCCGCCTGATTATTCAAGGAAAGGTTGAGGGCAGAAGATGGATAGGTCGCAAAAAGCTATCGTGGCTACGAAATATCAGAATCTGGACCGGAGTAGAACAACCATTCCGAGTAGCGACAGATAGATACCAAGTCAACCAAATTGTCATAGAGATGGCCCACGCTTGAAGACAGGCACGGCACCGGAAGAAGTAGCTCACGTAGATGAGCGCTCGCATTCAAACTACAAGGACCCGGATTCCATCCTGAGCTGGTTTTTTTTCAATTTTCTATCACACTCAAATCAACCGCAAAACGTCTAAACTTCACCGAAACATATTAACTCAGAACATTCACCCCCACAACCCCTCAAAACACAAAACAGCATTTTCACAGAGCATGACTTGCTCCGCAGCGGCCAAATCTGCTGACAAGTTATCAAAACCTGGTTTCTTGACGTACTCTCTGCAGGAAATAGCTCCAATTTGTCGAACGAAAGTATTATGCGTGAATGTAAATTGTTCTATTATGATCAAATCACAGATCTTCCTCATGAGCGTATAGCTTTATTTGACTTGAAATAAGTCATTTTTACATAGAGTATCGCAAAACATCGCGAAGCAACCTCCTACTTCCTAATGAATTACGGGATGTACATATATTTTGAATTTGAATTGAATTTTAATCTAGTCAAAAGCGTAAATTTACAATCAAAATTAAATATTTGAGTGCAGCTCTGAAATTTTCTATAGTCCGGGGATTTCGTTTTCAAATTATTTATGGCTTTAAAAGGTGTACATAATTTGTCAGAAGACAAAATGATGATTAAGTTCATAAAAAACATAATATCGCCAAAAGTTGGCAAAACGGAACTTAATTCTGTAAAATATAAATTATTACTCAAATGAAAACAAGTAAACACAAGATTCTAATCAGTGTATGTATTTATGCTTTTCCGTAATTTATTCTTATCCTCCGTTTCGACTACTCGTAATTTATTAATGATTCATTGAAAGTTTGAATAATACAAATACAAATTGCTAAGACCCTATGAAAAAATACCACGTCAACAACATCTTGTCATGCCCCCATGAGTACCAGAAAAACGTTCAAGCATAAGAAACAACCAGATAGTCATAAATATGAACTCCACATTATTCTCGTAGAATGAAAATAAATTCTGAGATCAAATACTCGACCAACTGATAAACAAAGGCACGCTGAAATCAGAATAGACACTTGCCTGCCCGGAATGCTATGAAAAGTCACCCTTTTCTCCGCAGAGCTATTAATAAATCGTCACCTCCCAGTTACGCATATCTAAGGAATTTCTTAGTAAATAAAGACACTATAAATTATAGGTTGTGACAGCTCGCTGAGTGCAATACGAACCCAAAATTTTATATATTCTTTCGGCGACAATAACAAGCCATGAATTATTAAGCCGCTGATTTATAATGACAGGTAACAACTAACTACGATGGTAGGAATTTGAACCGCGAAAGATTAAATCCAATCAGTGAACGGGTAGCTGATATAAAAAGGCGAGACCCCGCGGATAAACTGATTCGGTGTACAGACGTTGCTCACGTAACATGTCCTCTCAAAATGAGGTTAGTTCTCATTCGATTACCATATAGTGAAATAAAGATGAGTACTTGCAGTGAACTTGGGAAGCTATTGAAAAAGAATATATTCAAATCAAGTTAAACCGGACTACACGAGTAATGACCGCACAAAGTGAATTCACAAGTAAACAGTATTTTTCCAAAATTACTCATTATTTATCGACGCTTCAAGAACGAGATAAGTCAACGAGAACCTCTAGTCGACAGTTCACGACATAGTAGAAAAACAGTATCCATACAACTATTATCAAATATACAGTAAAACTCAAAAGTTAATAATCCAATTAAACTATCATCGTGAAAAACCAATAACAAGTGAATAAGTGTTGAAACCTGGTGGTATGGAGTAAGTTCACATATCTGTATCTTATGCTTGGACAAATTGAACCATTTATGATTCTTATGTGTTTTTGAATGTATCTCCATATTTTATGTTCCCATAGTTTTCAAATAATAATTATCAATAGTCGTTTATAACATTTGATGTCATTCTCACTTATATTCAGTCTACTTGACTTTGAATCTGACAAAAACCAACTCAAAGTAAACGCTACTATATTGTGACTATTGCATCATTTTATCCGTATATAGAACAGATGAAAGGCTTTGTAACTTTTATAAAATATATATGTATATTTCTAATGCATTTTCAAGTGTATTCATTCCACCATCTTTCTAAGAAACGGTACGTGCTCCCTAGATAAAAGCCCCAAACTCTCAAGTATAGAGAGAAAGAGATATTGCCTTGAAGCCGCTCTCGGGATCAATGTCGGTTCAATTACTTACAAGTAATTGATGCTCCCTATACGTCAAAGTAACAACTTTGGTGAGCAACTTACAACAAGAGGTTTAATCAAATATAGTTACCCTATATCTGAGGTCATCCTTAGCGTTTATTGGTATATAGTTGAAGGAGTGATCCCTCAATTATAGACCAGTGGCGTAACAATCTTGCGATATTATCAATTTTTATATCCTAAGCCATCATTTTTCCTACTGATAAATTATGTACAGCTTTTTCAAGCCATTAATAATGTGAAAAAAAATGCCAGAACTACACCTTGTCATTAAAATTCCAACAATTCTCTCACAACTTTACCTAGACTTCTAACAATAATATTACGCAATTTCTACAGTTGGACTCGGATATTATATTTTGATTGGAAATTACCGCTTTTAACCAAATTCAAATTCAATTCAAATTCAAAATATATTTATTACATACTAAGTACATCTCGTGATTCCTTATTCACAATGCATTCCATTCTGTATTCCAAGGATAAAATAGGAAACGCCCCGTACATCCCCGTGAAGAGGCAGTAGGAGGTCGCCCCGCGATGTTTTGCGATACCCTATGTAAAAATAAAATAACTAATGAAAAAACTTTTTAAAGACAAACTTTCATGTAAGCCGTGTACTTAAACGTATAAAATGAGTTTAAGTCATCGCTGACAATGATTTAATTATTTTTTGTTGAATTATTTGGTTTCAAAAAGCTTGTCGCGCGAAGTGTTCATAAAAGTAGGTACCAATTAATTTGATTGGGCAGTGATTGGTTGGTAAGTAACAACTTGTCAAAGTATTTTCTCAAAAAAGGCACTTACCAACAGAAGGTCTCAATATAACAGCTTTGATTTTTCCTTTGCACATGTCGTTCACAACATGTTCTGCCAAAGACTTCGCGAAGGTATAGGTATTCGGCAATGGCTCGATGTACTTTGTTGCCATGGCATTCAGAATATTTTCATCCAGTTTTTCCGCGAGGTCGATGGAGCTCTTCCAGTCAGCATGAGGTGGATAAATCTTTTCTTCGATTACTTTTTGGTCGGTGTTACAATATGTGGTTGAAATGTGAACGAATACTGATAGATCTCTAACTTCTGAGGCCAAGTCGGCAACTTCTCTCGTACCCCTTACATTCAGAATAATAGAGTATTTCAAGTTATCGTCAAAACGGACGGAGGCCGCTGAATGGATTATTATATGTGCATTGTTTATGATCAGTTGTCTGTCTTCTTCGCTCATGCCTGTAATCGAAAAAGTATTCATTAAAAGGAATTCAAAGTTATCGGTTCATCATCTGAGAGAGATGCAGTATTTGGGGTTCTACCTGAAAATCCTATCCTTTTTAATGGATGTTAATTTGGATCATTCAAAAAATCACAAAAGTAACCGCTTCACCACACTCATTCTCTTCACACCTATATGCGCGTTTCGATAACTAAATTATCATCATCAACTACACTAAATAAACCTGGTGATTCTAATTGGGTTATTTTATACTAATTACTTTTCCTGAAGTCTATAATGGGATCTTGATGGTTCTATGGGAATAAAAAAACAAAATGGAATATATAGGCACATTATCTTCATTGAGTAAATTTTTGTCATGGTTTTTGTGGATAACTATAGTCTCCAGGCAGTCTAATTTTTCAGTATCGTTGAGCGATTTGATAATTTTCAAATTATGAATATTGATTCTGTAACGAGATTCAATCATATGGTCCGCCACGCTTGACTTATTCTCCCTTCGTTGGGTAGCTTGGGCCAAATGTTCGTGGAACTTTTTGGAAATTAAACGTTTTTTCTAACCGTAATAGACACAATTCTGACAACTGATTTCATTAATTCCCGACTTATCGAACATGTCAATCAGTTTTGTCCCCCGGGTTTCCTAAGACAGTTTGCAAGTTATTTCTATTGCTATAAGCTACTTGGAGATTTACATCACGGAATATAGTGCTGGAATCTCTCGTGAGGTTTTAATAGAGAGGGTTTCTCACCAATCTTTTGCTTTCCGTCGTTCTCTCAGAATCGTGATTTCATTCACCTAACGTCTGGAACGCTTCTTTCTCAAGAGATTATCAATAATGTCTGATGTATATCCATCAATTATTGCTATTTCCTCGATCTTTTTTATTTCATTTTGAAAACGATCCGCATTCGATTGAAAGTTAACCGCTCTGTATATTAGAAAATTCAAACTAGCCATTTTGTGTTGAATGTGGGGTTTAGATTCGGCTGAGGTGAACCTGTTCATGTGGGTGGGCTTTCTGTAGATGTATATTTCTGTAGGTGGGCTTCATGTGATGACCAGAGTGTCAAGGAAAGGTAATCGTACGTCAACTTCCATTTCTGCCGTGCAGTTATTTCGTTCGAACACTGAGTTCATGGATGTTAGGAAGATTTTTCGTGTCAAAAATACAAAACACAACATTTCGTGTCAGAAATACAAAACACAACATTCAATGTCAAAAATAGAAAACATCATCCATAGACTTCAGCCAAATTTTTTGAAAATATTGACTTTGAAGTTTCAGATTCGTTCCGAATTTACTCATGAAAAGGTTTGGCATGAATGGTGGTGATATGTCTTGGAATATGAAATAGTTCTGATCCATGCATAACGATGTCAATTTAAAAAATTCCTAGAGGCACTGCTATAGGCAGTTGTCTATCACCATCCATGGCAAACCTTTTTAAGAGTGAATTCGAAACAAATCTGAAACTTCAAAGTCAGTATTTTCCAAAAATTTGGCTCAGGTATATGGATGATATGTTTTGTATTTTTGACATGAAAAATCGAAACATGGAGGTCTTCCTAACATCTATGAACTCAGTGTTTGAAAGATTCAACTTCACGGTAGAACTATAAGTTGACGGACGATTACCTTTCCTTGATACTCTGGTCATCAGAAATGAGGAGCGTTTGGAAATAGACATCTACAGAAAGCCCACTCACACGAACAGGTTCATCTCAGTCGATTCTTAACACCATATTCAACACAAAATGACTAGTTACAATTTTCTAATACACAGAGCCTCAAACTTTTCATTGAAGGCTGCTCGTTTTCAAAATGAAATGAAAAAAAAACAAGAAAATAAGCAATAATTAATGGATATACACCAGACATTATTGATTATTTCATTCTCACATGGCTCCACCTATAAAAAGTCATGAATTTAGTCCGATATGCAATATGATCGACTAATCACTATATGAAAAGTAACAAATACTATTAAGGCATGCAAATTTAGGCCACTAAATACCCTACCACCGATAGAGAAAGTCCTAGAATTATCAGTATACAACCAGTTAATTGAATACATTGAAAAAACTGACATCTTATTTGATAATCAATATGGATTTAGAAAGAAGCATTCATGCGAAAGAGCATTACAGTTATCAATCAATAAATTTACTAATGATATAGACCAAAATAAATATGTTGTAGCTGTATTTTTAGATATGGAACGGGCCTTTGAAACTATCGACAGAAATATTTTGCTACAGAAACTTAGGAGGTATGGAATCGAAGGGATAGTTTATGAGTGGTTCAATGATTACTTGTCAAACAGAAAACAAAGAGTACGTATCAATGAGTATTTTTTGTCTTATCAAGTAAATAATACAGGAGTACCCCAAGAGAGTGTTCTTGGTCCCCCTTATTTATATTGTATTCAAACGATATCAATTTGTTCACTGACTGTGAGTTCATCAACCTATCCGCAGATGATACTCTACTGGCCTGCAGTGGAACTAATTTAGAACAAGTAATTGAACAAATGAATAGAGTATTGCAGGATATTGAACTATACCTCAAAACTAATAAAATGAAATTGAATGTAGCAAAAACTAAAGCTATGAGCATTACCAGTAGATTCAAATTTAATAAAATAAATACAGACAACATAAATCTAATATTAGAAAATGTATGTATCGAAATAGTTACATCAGTTAAATATCTAGGTTTTCAACTAGATAATTGCTTATCTTTTGATGATCATTTTGAATATATAAAGAAGAAAATATGAAAAAAAATCGTCACTAGAATAGCCAATAATTTGTCCACTGAAACGAAAATCAGTGTCTATAGAACCTTACTCCAACCGCACTTTGAATACTGTGCTTCCATTTTACTCTCCTTCAACTCAAATGAAATGCAGCAATTGCAAAAATTACAGAACTGAGGAATGAGAATAATTTTGAAGTATAGTAGGTCTTCTCCAATTTCTACAATGTTATCCACTCTACGTTGGCTTTCATTATCTCAAAGATTGTACTACTCTTCTATGATTTTTATTTATAAAATGCTAAATACAATGACCCCAACATATTGTAACGAACCTAGGCCGGACCTGTCGCCTAACGCGTTGCCATCGACAGCGATGAGATCATCCCCGGAGATATTCGAGAACCATCCAGTCGCTCTTCCGCGGAAAACAACGGTCAATATTGGAAACAATTGGAACATGCCGTCGCCAACTGCCGGAATTCGAAAGATCGGGAATTCTGTGACGGAGATAAATAGGTAGCCCTCAAGATGGCACAAACAGTCTGAATACAGTGGCGTAGTAATATAAATTAAGTTGTAGATTAAGTGTTAAATAAATTAGTTAAACCAAGTTAAGTTTATTTACGTTACAATTGGTGTCGGAAGTGAGATTTTGAAAATAAACAAGTGATCGTGGAGTGGATAGTCAGAAAAATAAATTGATAGACCTTTCTGTACGCCCAAAATAGACAGTGGCCCGGTTTTCGCGAAGTGGACAATTGTGCGTGGGAATATAAACTGATACGCTGTTCGCGTGAAACAGAAAATAGACAGTGGCCCGGTTTTCGCGAAGTGGACAATTGTGCGTGGGAATATAAACTGATACACTCTTCGCGTGAAACAGACAATAGACTGGTGGCCCGTGGAAAAGAATTCGCGAAGTGAATTTTTAACAAACTGATAACTTTTCGTGTAAAACAGACTGATACCTCGTCAAAGACAAAATGTGTTCAAGAAAAGTGCGCCTTGCGGATTTGAAGGTAGCGGAATTGAAACAGGAATTGGAGGAAAGGGAACTGGAAACAACAGGTAAAAAGCAAGTACTCAGGAAAGACTTGCAGAAGGACTTATACAAGAAGGTGAGGACCCCGAAACATTTTTATTCGAAGTTCCGGAGGTGATTTAAGTTTGGTAATGAATAAACTCGAAGAAACTACTTAATCCGTGAAATAAGAAGTGCAACAAAATTCTAGAACTCTGGAAGAGAAACTTCCAGGAAAATTCTATAAATCTGGAAGAGAAGCTCTCTAGAAATCTGGAAGAGACGCTTCAAGAAAATTCTTGAAATCTGGAAGATAAGCTTCTAGAAAATTCAAGAAGCCTGGAAGAAAATGCTAGAAATCTGAAGAGAAGCTCAGAAAATTCAAGAAGCCTGGAAGAGAAGTTCCTGGAAAACACAGAAGGCCTAAAAAAGAATTGTGTGGTGTGGCTAATTTCCTAGAAGAAAGAATGGGAACCGTTGAGACAGAGATAGATAAAATTAGGGAGCAAATGAACACGGAGGTAGATAAAATCAAAGATGGGGTCGAGGCAGAGATGGACAAGATGAAGGAAATAATCAGTGATGGAATCAAAGACGGAATCGAGGCAGAAATGGACAAAATAAAGGAAACGATCAGTAAGCTGGAAAAACAAATTAATAGTGCGTCCTCCACAGAGATGGTTAACGAAAATGCAATGCTGGACTTGAGTTTGAACGTGGATAAAGTTCAAGAGGGTATAAAAGATGTCAAGGTCATTTCAGAAATAGGGAAGCTTTCCATGAAGCCGCCTCAGTTCGACGGAAAAACTCCATGGGCAAATTACCGCCGGCAGTTTGAAGCAGCGGCCAAAGCAAACGGATGGAATGCAGGGAAAGAGCTTAGCACTGACACTTGCATTACGTGGAGAAGCGACAAATATTCTACAAACTCTACCGCCCAAGAACAGGAGGACTATGATCAGCTGATTAAACATCTAGAATTACGATATGGCCAGGCCCATTTGGAACACGTATACCACTCCCAGCTGAAAAATCGCTCTCAGAAATCGGGCGAATCCTTACAAGAATTTGAAACTGACATTGCACGCTTGGTTCGTCTCGCATATCCAGCCATACCGGAAAATGTAATGGAGCGATTAGCGGTTCAGGCATTCTTGGATGGACTCCGTGACCAAGAAACCAGACAAGCGTTGATATTAGCTCGTCCAACACATCTCGTAGACGCACTGGCACGCCTTTGAATTCGAAGCAGCAAAACAATGCTGAAAAAGCCAAAAGTAAAGTTCAAACGATTGAGGAAGACTCACAGGAGCCTGCTAACTTGGAAGCGCCATAAGAAAAGTGATGAAGGAAGTGTTGCCTGAGAAAAGACAGATAAGATGCCGGAATTGTGGCAAAATTGGACATGTGCGTAGCAAATGTCCAACATTCATCGACTCCGATGCAGGAAAACTAAAAAAAGTCGACGAGAAGGGGCAATCGTCGGCATGTGTCCGGCAAGCCCCGGTTAACAACGCATATGTCGCTATCCTTCAACGACAGAACAAAGGTGTCTTCGTAGACGGTCTCATCAATAACGAGCCTTGCACCATGCTGCTAGATACAGGTGCGACTAGGACAATTCTCGGCCTTCCTTTGCCAGAACACCGGAACGGATTGAACCGACAACTTGAAGCTACGCACAGCAACAGGGGGCCAGCTACTGATATGGCGAGCTACCGATTGAAATAATTTTGGGCAGCACTAAAGTGAAACATCAGGGCACTTGAGCGGACATCGAAGACGATGCAATCATCGGAATGGACATCATGAATTCAGAGGGTTTGAATTGGATTTCAAAGACGGCGTCCTACGTGTCAACGGAGAAGAGCTGGTGCTTCATGGGAGAAGTGAGGGGTTGATCCGTGTGTTGTTGGCTGAAGATGTAAGCGTACCTGAGAGGGCTGAAACCATTCTGGAGGCTCGCCTGGACGGGAGTACGCGCAGTGGAAACGTGGTGATTTTGAGCCCAAACTTCATGATGAAAATTGGACGAGGGATTGCACTAGGGAAGACTTTGTTGCGTGCTGACAAATTTGTGCCCGTAAGGGTCATGAATGTCAATTATTTTCCAGTGACCTTGAAGAAAGGAACAATATTGGGGCACTGCTCGTCAGTTTCCTCAGTGATCCGGAGTGTACGAGGTACGATTAGCCAACCCAACAACTTGCGCACAGAACTAGAAAAAATTAGTTGCCATCTCTTCCAGAGACATAAAACCAGCTCAACAGCCACAAACTAAGAGATTTAGTCAAAAGTACCAAGACATCTTCGATACCGACAAGGAAAAGGAGGTCGAACTAATGTGGTCCAGCACAAGATTGATACTGGGGGTGCCCGACCGATCCGGCAATCAGCAAGAAGACTTCCTCTTGCCAAGAAGGAAGAGGCTGACAAAATAGTCAGCGATATGGGAAAAGAAGGAGTTATCGAACCATCTGACAGTCCCTGGTCCTCTCCAGTCGTACTGGTGAAGAAAAAGGATGGATCGACACGCTTTTGTGTAGACTATCGCCAACTTAATAATGTCACGAAGAAGGACAGTTACCCTCTCCCGAGAATAGATGACACCCTAGACACGTTGGCTGGTTCCACGATTTTCTCGACCCTTGATCTGAAGAGTGGATATTGGCAAGTAGAACTGGCTCAGGAAGATCGAGAAAAGACTGCTTTTACCATCGGCTCAGGATTGTGGCAGTTCACCGTTATGCCATTCGGGCTCTGTAATGCTCCCGCCACATTCGAAAGATTGATGGAGACAGTGCTGAAGGGACTCTCATGGAACACGTGTCTAGTGTATCTCGACGACATAATTGTGGTCGGCAGATCGTTCGAGGACCACGTGAAAAACTTGGAGGAAGTATTCCTGCGACTGAGGAACTCCGGATTGAAGCTGAGCCCTAAGAAATGCCATCTGTTCCAAAAAGAAGTACGAAGTTTCCTTGGTTTATGCACATACTATCGCCGATATGTGCTGGGATTCGCCAACATCGCTAAACCACTGACCAAGCTCACGGAAGGCCAAACAAAGTTCCAGTGGTCCGAAGAATGTCAAGACTCATTCAGGAAGCTGAAAGGAGCTTTGATCAACGCACCTATACTGAGCTATCCCCTACCCAAAGGGAAATTCATTTTGGATACGGACGCCAGCAACGTGGGACTTGGAGCTGTCCTATCTCAGATCCAGGAGGGACAGGAGAAGGTCATTGGTTATTTCAGCAAGACGCTTAGCAAACCAGAGCGCAATTACTGTGTCACCAGGCGAGAGCTGTTAGCTGTTGTAAAGGGAGTGGACTACTTCTACAAGTACGTGTATGGAAGAAGATTCCTGTTGAGAACTGACCATACAGCTCTCAAATGGCTCTTACAGTTCAAAAATCCTGAGGGTCAAGTAGCACGTTGGATCGAGAGACTCCAAGAATTCGATTTCGAAATCGAACATCGAGCCGGAACTAGCCATAAGAATGCAGATGCCTTGTCGCGAAGACCATGTCCAGATGATTGCTCACATTGCCGACGAGCAGAAGAGAAAGAAGCAACACTTTGTAGAACCGCGGCAATGGATGACAACTGGAATGACAGCAAGATCCAGAAAGCCCAAGAGAGAGGCCCTGACCTTGGCTTAGTCGTCAGCTGGAAGGAGGGCAAAACGAAGACCATCATGGCAGGAAGTCGCAGGTTACTCGCCGGCTGTTAAGTCCTATTGGGAACAATGGAACTCTCTTTTTCTGGACAATGGGATCCTGAAACGTGTTGGAGGCCGATATTGGTGGGAAGACAGACGCCAAATAATTGTTCCCAGGAACAGAAGAGAGGAAGTGCTGCGGAAATCCATGATGGAGTCGCCGGAGGACATCTGGGAGTGACGAAGACCCTGCAGAAAGTGAGGAAACGGTTTTACTGGGTCAATTGTCAGCTGACGTCCAGGACTGGTGCAGGAAGTGCGCTGTATGCGCTGCTAGCAATGGACCTCGAATACGACCCAAGGCCCCGATGCGTCAGTACAACGTAGGCAGCCCGTTCGAGAGAATCGCCATTGACATCGCCGGCCCGTTTCCCGTATCCGACCACGGGAATAAATACATCCTTGTGGCAATGGACTACTTTAGTAAGTGGGCGGAAGCCTATGCCCTGCCCAACCAGGAAGCCATCACCGTCGCCGACGTCTTGGTGAAAGAGTGGATATGTCGATTCGGTATTCCAATGGAGCTGCACTCGGATCAAGGCAGAAATTTCGAATGCAACCTTTTCCAAGAAATATGTCTACTGCTGAACATCCGCAAGACAAGAACCACGGCCCTACATCCGCAGTCCGATGGAATGGTGGAACGGATGAACAGGACGATCAACCGCCACTTGTCCAAGGTTGTCTCTGACCATCAAAGAGACTGGGACCAGTATCTTCATTTGTTCCTGATGGCCTATCGATCCGCAGTACACGAGTCAACCGGTCAAACTCCTGCTAGTATTATAATGGGCCGAGAACTGCGACTGCCTTGTGACCTGAAGTTTGGGATACCGCCAGGACAAGACACTGCGGGAGAGGACTACGTCAGCAAACTTCGGCAGAGAATGGACGACATCCACGAACGAGTCCGGTTGAACATCCAGAGTGCCAGCGATAAAATGAAGAAGACCTATGACATCAAGGCCGACGCAGGAGGATTTAAGGTTGATGACCTGGTTTGGCTGTACAACCCCAAACGTCGTCGTGGACTATCACCAAAGTTGCGGAACTCGTGGGAAGGCCCGTATAAAATCGTGAAAAGGATAAACGACCTTGTGTACCGAATCCATAAGCCACCCCGAGGGAAACCAAGGGTCGTCCATTTCAACAGGTTGGCCTTACGCTGGAAACCATGACCAAGTTCGCACCCTCAAGCCACCGGAGGATGATATGACGTTCGAGAAGTTTATGTCCTTGTATTCAAACGGGCAGAAAGTTCTACATGGGGTTACTAGAGAGGAGTCACGAGACCTTTTCGAGGTGCCTGTTGACTACGCACTAGCGCACTGTGTGGCAAAAGATCTTCGAATGTCCAGGGGCATCGTCGTAGTGTTCTCCAAGAAATTTGGTCAACTCCAAACACTGCGGGAGCAGAATCCAGAAGTTGGTGGGGTGCTACAGTTGAAGAAAGGCCAGAGAAACATCTACTACCTAGTTACCAAGAGGCATTCCCAAGATAAACCGTCCTATGAAGATGTTCTGGAAGAGTCTCACCAAACTAAGAGATACTATGGTGGACCAGAATCTGGTGGATCTAGCAATTCCAAAATTATCCTGTGGTATTGATGGGTTGGACTGGAGAGTCATAAGGAGTATGCTGGAGGCGATATTCCAGATCCAGCGGCGTCAAGATTTTGGTTTGCTGTAACCCTCTTCCACGACCGATCATAGAAGACCGTGGAGTGTTACTTCCATCGAACTTCACGGTGCAGATATGGGAGTCATGCGAGATATCGTCACACTCCAAGGATGAAATTTCGGGACGAAATGTCTTTAAGAAGGGGCAATGTAACGAACCTAGGCCGGACCTATCGCCTAACGTTGCCATCGACAGCGATGAGATCATCCCGGAGATATTCGAGAACCATCCAGTCGCTCTCCGCGGAAAACAACGGTCAATATTGGAAACAATTGGAACATGCCGTCGCCAACTGCCGGAATTCGAAAGATCGGGAATTCTGTGACGGAGATAAATAGGTAGCCCTCAAGATGGCACAAACAGTCTGAACGAGCCCATACCATCGAGCTATACAGTGGCGTAGTAATATAAATTAAGTTGTAGATTAAGTGTTAAATAAATTAGTTAAACCAAGTTAAGTTTATTTACGTTACAATATCTCCAAACTACAATTAGCTTCAATAAAGATATCCATAATTATTCGACTCGGAACAGCAACAATCTTCATATAATTCGAACTGACTACAGAAGTTCAATGAGAACTATATTTTTTAAAGGCTTTGTCCAATTTAATGATTTGCCCAATTCATTGAAATCCATTTCAGTATTTGAAACGTTCAGGATTGAATTACTAAAATATATTCAATCTCAAGGAACTTGATTTGAATTTTATTTCATTTCATTTTTATGTATCGTTATTTGTGTTAAATTATAAATACCTGCCTCAGTGTATTGTATATGTCTGTTGTAATGTGAGTTCTAGTAATTTGTTGAAATAGAATGCCCAGACTATTTAGTGAAGAGCGGTGTGGAGTTCTTTGGACCGCTTTGCTAGTTTCAAATTTTTTATGTTTCAAGCAAAGTTTTAGAAATTGTAAATTTGATGGACGCCAGAATTTTTATTTAAACTAGGACAAAAATTCAAAACCTTATTCAATAATGATTGCACATCAATTAACCTTCCTTCTGTAAATAACTGCAACAATAAAACAAATACCAACTTATAACAATCTATTTACAAAAATTTACATTTCTTCCAAATTCAGAACATTTGAATCCAAAAATTTATTTTCTTATTCCAATGTAGAAAATTAATATTGTTTTGTTTTGCTGAACTGCCGGTTTTTTCGATGACGATGTACCTTGATTGTATTTTTCCTTGTCTAGCACGTAGCTAAACTACACGAAGTGAATTGGCTCGCAATCAGGGGGTACTTATGGCTGCTGGGCTACCGATCAGGTTAACACGAACATCAGCTTTTGGTCCATCAAGTGTGTTCTCAGCGATTTAACATGAAAACAATATTGTTTGTATCAGAGTTTGATATACAAAAAATTATATTTCTTGAAACTTGGAATCTTTACAATACACTCCTCAACTCATTGTTGTTACAGTCGAGTGTAATCTCATCAAGAGATTATTACTTAAAATTAATTGAGTATACAAATGAATAATATCCAATACTGAAATTGAAGAACTATTTTTAATAATTCTTATGAATTAACAAAAATTGATCTTTGCTTTATATATGGAAGAGATGATTTATTCTCTGATCTTAAGCAGCCAAGATATTTCGTTATCAACAATTAAAATTCAGAATTTGAGACAATCAAGTTTGTTGAATTTGATTCACGAAAATGACTTCAATTTCAGCGATATTCAAGAAACGTATATGAGAATAAATGTTTGACTTGCCGTCAAATACTTCTTCAAAAAGGTTTCTGAAAATTCACAGAAAATTCCAAATTCCAAGTACCAAAGTACCAAACCGACAGTTCAGCAAAACAAAACAATATTAATTTTCTACATTGGAATAAGAAAATACATTTTTGGATTCAAATGTTCTGAATTTGGAAGAGATGTAAATTTTTGTAAATAGATTGTTATAAGTTGGTATTCGTTTTATCGTTGTAGTTATTCACAGAAGGAAGGTTAATTGATGTGCAATCATTATTGAATAAGGTTTGAATTTTTGTCCTAGTTCAAATAAGAATTCTGGCGTCCATTCAAATTTACAATTTCTAAACTTTGTTCGAAACATAAAAATTTGAAACTACAGCGGTCAAAACTCCACACGCTTCACTGAATAGTCTGGGCATTCTATTTCAACAAATTACTAGAACTCACATTACATTGGCGCCCATACGTTTAAGTGACTACTTGAAATTGTTTTTTTGAAAAAATCATCTTTTGTTTTTTTCCTTCTGTAAAAACACACAGCAATAAACTTTGAACATTGGTTTGGAAATTCATTGCTGAACTTGTCGAATTTTATCTTGAAATCTTTTGTCTGACTTTATTTTTCTGAACTGATATTTGCTTACTATATATACTATATATATGTATATATAGGGTGTTTTGATATTTTTATATTTGACATATTTTGACATTATTGGTGGTTGAAAGGATTTTTAGTAATAATTTCACTTGAAATATTTATTGGGAAATTTTTTTCTGAAAAATTTTGAACAATGGAAGTTAATCATCTGAGAGGTCTTGAACTTGATTATGAGCTCAAAGTAAGGAATGTTAAACCAACAGGTGATGTTGATAAACGTAGGAAATTACTAAGAGGACTTTTAAGTCAAGAAAGTTCAAATAGAAGCTTTTCTGAGGGTTTTATACATTGTTATACACATGATGAAGATGTAGTTCAAATCAAAGAAACTTTGCAAATCTGAAAAAAAATTCTCTTATAGTCATAATTTAAATGAATTTAAGCGGCTTACTTCTAGACTTTATCATATTTCTGGTAGAATTCATAAATTAGTGACTGAAGATATCAATGAGGAGGAAGCAAAAAAGCTTTTACATATAGAAATGTTAGAGCTTGAGGGAGATTTGATTGCTAAAATACCAGGAGCGTCATCTGCTCAAACTTCCACTCCTACTGGTTCGAGTCAACAGCCACCTAATTTCAATTTTCCGAAACCAGTTCTTCCATATAAGTGGAATATTCATTTCAGTGGTGATTCTTGTAAAGAATCATTGATATCCTTTCTAGAAAAAGTTGAAGCTTTCAGTTTTGCACGAAATGTATGGATGATTTATTTTTTTCTGCCGGTGATTTGTTTAAAGACCAAGCATGGACTTGGTATAACAATAATAGGAAAAGACTTGGAAACTGGGACGAATTAGTTCAAAAGCTCAA
>JAFIRS010007832.1:0-21566 GCA_018342105.1 Gonioctena quinquepunctata | reverse complement strand
AGAAAAACCCCTTTTTCATCTTCTGGTCTCTCTCGGTCTGGTCTTTTGACAGGTAAGGGCCGTCGGGCTGATTGATGACTGGAGGCCAGCATCGCCGACAGATTGCTGGACCTCGATACACTTCCTGACGACCTCCACTCGCCGAAGCAATTACTAAGTCCCCGCCCGAAGAGCTGTATAGATAGCGAGATGGAATCGAATTACTCTGCTTGATGAACGTGGGGCGGGGGTGGAGTGGGCGGAGGATGGGGTGTTGGCGGAAAGTATTTCGGGGAGAGAGTGAAAAGGCAGACAAACGGTTAATTGCGAATTTTCTAATATACAATATTTATTTGAAATTCTACAATTCCATGATAACTCTTAACACAACTCACGAGTAGTGATGGAATGTGCAAGGCATCGTCCCAGACATATTCGCTCTTTTCTTTCTGAAATATACACATGAAGTATGGTATTTTGAATTGGGGAAACAGTGCCGATATGAATCGAAATTTTATTCTTCAAAAGTACGCAATTCGAATTATTGAAAGCTTCGATATGAATACCAGCTATCGTCAATACTTTAAATCTCTTGGTATAATAATAATTATATTTATTGCATGAAATGAAGTTAAATGTGACAAACAGTATGATAGCAAGGCAACAGCAATAAATCAGGAATTCCTCTGAGTACTAATATCACTTGTTGCGGATTTTTGAGTTTATATGAAAACTTTTTAACAAAAAATTAAACCGACGAAATACGGAACTAAAAACTAAAAAATAAAAACTTTTAACAAAAAATTAAACCGACGAAAAAATCAACTGAAAAGCAAAAAATAAAATAAACCTTCTTAGTCTAAATGATAATTGAGCTTCTAAACTAATGTAAGTAACTGACTTTGAGTCGGCGCCAAACAAACAATTATCGAATTATCGAATTATCGAATTATCTTCTTTGGAAGAAGTCATCAAAACGCAGCCGTGCATCTCGCTGCCATCATTTTACGCTTCACCTTCAATTGCTTGTTTGTGTGGCGCCGACTCAAAATCAGTTACTTACATTAGTTTAGGAGCTCAATTATCATTTAGACTAAGAAGGTTCATTTTATTTTTTGCTTTTCAGTTGATTTTTTCGTCGGTTTAATTTTTTGTTAAAAAGTTTTTATTTTCTACTTTTCAGTTCCGTATTTCGTCGGTTTAATTTTTTGTTGAAAAGTTTTCATTTTTAAATTTTTTGTGGCTAAAATCTATCAATTACTACCTACTTGTTTTTTGAATACTTCCAGAATACTTACTTACCCACCTTACTTCAACTATTACCAGTTGAATAATATGATTATCTACTTTTACTATTTGTTGTCATATAAATTATTTTCGTTGTTCTGGTTAGTTTATTCCATAAATTTGTTCCATCCTCTCATAAAATATACTGATTTTAACGGATGTGAAACAAGAATAATGTCAGTAGCGATCTGTCATTGTCAACTACGTATGTGTATGCCAATGTTCACTAGTGAAAAATTAATTCGTTTCGAAATCCAAATATAAGGTATACCCTATCTATTAAAAAAGAAGAATCATCCAAATCGAAGAACCCAGTGCAAAGTTATGCCTGATAGAGTCGGTTAACGGACCAGAATTCAGAGGGTGGGTGATCAATATCCTTCATTTCGCTACCCTTAGGGGTGGATTCCATCTTTTTAATTCGATTGAGACCAAATTCGAAGTACACCCTATCCACTGAAGAAAGAATTATCGGAATCGGACGCCTCAGTAAAAAGTTATGCGTGATCATACATAAAAAAATATGATGGAAAAAAATATACGGGTTGAATAGAAAACCTCCCCTTTCTTGGTTTCGTCGGTGTAAAACAAACTAATGATAAAAAATTTTAACAAAAAATTAAACCGACGAAAAAATCAACTGAAAAGCAAAAAATAAAATAAACCTCCTTAGTCTAGATGATAATTGAGCTCCTAAACTAATGTAAGTAACTGATTTCGAGTCGGCGCCGAACAAACAATTATCGAAGATCATTATCTATGAAAGAAGGCATCATAACGCAGCCGTGCATCTCGATGCCATCATTTTACGCTTCACCTGATTCAATTGCTAGTTTGTTTGGCGCCGACTCAAAATCACTTACTTACATTAATTCAGGAGCTCGATTATCATTTAGATCAAGAAGGTTTATTTTATTTTTTGCTTTTCAGTTGATTTTTTCGTCGGTTTGATTCTTTGTTAAAAAGTTTTTATTTATCAATTTTTTGTGGCTAAAATCTACCAATTACTACCTATTTGTTTTTTGATTACTTCCAAAATACTTACTCACCCACCTGACTTCAACTATTACCAGTTAAATAATATGATTATCTACTTTTACTATTTGTTGTAATATAAATTATTTTCGTTGTTCTGGTTGGTTTATTTCATTACTTTGTATATTATTCCATCCTCTCATAAGAGATACTGATTTTGACGGAACAAGAATAATGTCAGTAGCGATCTGTCATTGTCAACTACGTATGTGTGTGCTAATGTTCATTAGTGAAAAATCAATTATCCCCTATTTTTCCACCCGTAAGGGTGGCTAATTCCCTTCGAAATCCAAATATAAGGTATACCCTATCTATTAAAAAAATAATAATTCAAATCGAAGAACCCAGTACAAAGTTATGCCTGATAGAATCGGTTAACGGACCAGAATTCAGAGGGTGAGTGATCAACATCCTTCATTTCGCTACCCTTAGGGATGGATTTCATCTTTTGAATTCGAATGGGACCAAAGTCGAAGTACACCCTATCCACTGAAAAAAGAATTATCGGAATTGGACGCCTCAGTGAAAAGTTATGCGTGATCATACATAAAAAAATATGATGGAAAAACATAAGATATACGGGTCGAATAGAGAACCTCCTCCTCTTTGGTTTCGTCGGTTAAAAATGTTTACATTCATGATAACTTGGTCCATCCTTACTAGTCTCATGAATGATCCCTAGCAGTTATTCTAGAAGAATTGTATTCTAGATTTTGAATAAACTGATCAGAAACACTTTGGAGTGATTCATAAAACCATAAAATGGAAGGCTATAGATATGTGAGATCATTACAAACTAAAATTATATACTAAAATTACAATTAAAACAATTTACATAAAAGAATAAACATGGAAATACATAATGAAAACGTGAAGTAAGGCACGGGACGAAACGTTGACAAAAAAAAAGATGAATATGCAAGATAAAATCGAGGTAGAAAGATTAAGGTAAGTGACACTTTAACAATAAAGATCAACTGAGGAGGTAGGTATATATATTTTTTCTCAATCTAGAATTCTTATATCATAGGGTATTGAACAGGATCGGAGGATCAAAAGGTATTTGCCATTGCAGCTCAGAATTTTGTTTGTCAATTGCCTGGTGTATCACGGTTCTTGGTGTATCATGTAGCCCGACTTCAATATCATGCTTACTAACAGTTTACAGTTATATACTGGAAGCTTGCACTTACATCTATAAAAATAATAAATAATATTTTAAAAAAACTAAGAAACACGCTTTCATAGAAAACCAAACTGAAAAAATAGAAAATAAGAAAAAATGTATTATATTTAAAAAAAAAGCGTGGAGTGCATGGTATCAATAATTATATAGTAGGGGAGACCGGTATCAATTGTAACAAAAATTGGTTTTGATTTTTTCCTCAATACAGTAACCACCAACTTGTGAAAATAAAAACATCCAAGGGTTACTTCAAGCTTTTGGAATAACGTGACATAGTCAGATTTGGTGTAATTCAATTAACTTTAGCTTCAGAAATATATTTTTGTCAAAAACCAAATGTTTATTTGAACCATCTTGGTGTCAATTGTAAAGAGATTTAAAAACACGTGAAGGTCATATGAAATTATGTAGAATGAAATTTGATGCTAAGCCCTTGATATATCATTTTTGACGCAACTCATATTTTTATTTTAAATGAGGTTAAATGATATTCTTATATTATAATTTATTAAAACACAATACAAAAATGTCATTTCAAACACAAAATGAAAACTATATGTATATTGAATGCAAACAACGAAACTGAAGTAAAATTCGGGAAAAATATGTGACACAAAATTAATTTGAATCTGAGGACTCGCAATTGTCAAACAAATAAAGGTCGTTCTTAGCAAAGAAGAATGAGCCCAGCCTTGACACTTCCTGCCTGCAGCCAGTCCTCTTACTGCTGCAGTAAGGACCACAGCATATTAAACATATAGTGTCATCTTCAGATGACTCTTCCATGATTTTCGACAATCTTTCGCTTCTTTGCGACGTTTTTATTTTCCCAGTTTTTTTGATGCCATAACGTTTTTTTGCGGAAAACACTTTTCTGTTGTTGTATAGTTCTTCCAATAGTTGCTTCTCAGGTGTGTCCGTTATAATTGCAGTTTTCCTTTTCGTCTGGATGTAGTGCCTTTTGGTTTGCAAATCAGCTTTTGGCAAAGGACAAACTTGCTCCGAGTATAGGCTTTCATAGGGCGCTGGAAGTATATGCAGAATATCTTTACTATTTGGCGAATTGGTGTTGAAGGGCTGCCGATGTGCTGGGTTGGGGGTTGTCAACGGTTTCTTCGACATTTGATCTAGACGTGTCTTTTCCACCAAACTTGCTCCAACGGTCTATCAGTGACACTACAAGGTGCAAATTCATCTTCAGTGAAGATATTCCTATTCAAAGGCCATATTCATGAGCATTTGAAACCTGCAGTGATATTTCTGGGAGTTACAGCTAGTGGTAAAGCGTCTCGCACTATTGATGGTATATTGTAAATAGTCATTCGTTTGCCGGGTTTATCTTCATCCACTGATCACATTCATTATTGAAAAAATTTTTAAAAGGCCCATAAACTCCGCGGTCCAGCGGTTGCAATTTATGGGACGTATGCGGTGAAATGTAAGTAATGTTATGTAGTTTTCTTTGCAAAATCTATAACGGGAATAGACAGATGCGAGCCATGGTTATCAAAAATAAGCAGAACTCTATTTGTTGTATTTGGTTTCACGTAATGTGCGAAATGTTTCATGAAAATCAGAATTCTCTTTCTTGCATCCAACCGCTCTTGTTCCCAGATCCGATGCATCCAGGTGGTCTATCTCTTATGAAATGTTCTGATATCTCTTAAAGGGGAAAAAAAATGAACATGGGTGGTATACTGTTCCTAGTGCATTTACGGCTACACATATCGTAACTAACGTTCCTCTTTCTTGCGAAGTTATTGCACCCCCTGTTTCACACCTTTTGTTGCTATGATTTTATTAGGTTTTGAACCGTAGTGCACCCAGTTCCATCTACGTTGTATATATTGTTCGGCCCAAAATTGTATCTTTGTAAGACATCAGCCAGGTTGTCAAAAAATTTATTGACATTTTCTTGATTGAAATTCATAGCTCTTGCTAAACTGGTTGATTCAGGAGTGCGTATGGACAGATCCGGATTACACTTTAAAAATGCTGTAAGCCAATCCTCACTCCAATTTCAGTCCTTTCCCACCCTGTGGAATTTTACACACATTTGTTTTGGCAAACTGGAAAGCTAATTCGCGTAAATCCTTTGGTGTAAGTCCAAAATACAGTTTGGAACAAATTGTGCAGTACTTCCAATTGCTGTTCCTGTTCGTAAGTAAAAACTCTATTATGCGGATGATAACCAACTTGTGGGTTTTATTATTCTTCTTAGCAATAACAAATCGCCTGAGAGAAATATGGCACATTCCATATTTTTTTGCTGTTGTCTGACTTTTTGCATTTCCATTAATCACATCATAAGCAGCCTGCTCGTACAACTCTTGAGGAATTTCACCTCTAGTGGTCTTCTTGACTCTGGGTTTCACCATCTTTTCACACTGTAACAATAAAGATCTAAATAAATACTAATATTACGCAACTGGTGTCAATTGTAACATGTTACGATCGACACCCTCGAATCTATTACAATCGACACCAACAGCTCCCTAACCGTTAGACAATCATTCCACTCAACATAACCTTCAAATTTGGTAATCAAATCACTGTGAATATTATCCTAAAACAACCTGATTTCAGTGTAATAATTGTTTTGGGGTAGCCTCAAGAATAAACTTGCTATCACCACTCAATTATGGAATGCAATACTTACATTTTAGGTCAAAGATCACATTCGCACGTTCCACAGGCTAACACACTATTGTTGACAAATTGATAGTACTTCATCCTGAGTAGCTTGTAGTAAGCTATTTTACCAGGACATACATTTTTCTTTTTCTCGACAGATGGCGGGATATATATCAAAGTTACAATTGACACCTGTTACAATTGATACCGGTCTCCCCTACATTACACACCTAGGGCAGTAAAGTAAAAAATGTCTCAGATCACAGGATAAAATACATTTTATTCTTATTTTCAATTTTTTCAGTTTGGTTTTCTGTGAAAGCGTGTTTTTTATTTTTTTTAACTATTATTTATTTCCTACTTTTTAGTTTGGTTTATTTATAAAAGCGTGTTTTTTTTAAACTATTATTTTTATAATTTTTTTGCAAATCAAAAAATTTCAATAATCCTATCAAATTAGTGTATTGTCATCGGTCCCCGATAAATCTACATAGTTCGAATGAAATCTGATCGTTCAAAGTGGGTCAAAATCGCGCCCAAAGGAGTCGGTTACAAACAAACAAACATACAAGTGAAGCTAATATAAAGCGTGTAAAAATAAGTTTGCAATAGATAATACTCATTGTTATAACACCCGTCACAGAAATCTCCCACAAGCTGATTATCATCGCACATCGCTTTACCAAAGAAACTAATTTTGTACTGGTTGTATGCTTCACAATATACTTGATAGACATATAAAATCATACCCCAATGTTCATATTACAAGCTTTTATTTAGTTTCACTTGTTAGTTCGTTCGTTCGTTAGTGTCAAATCTTGCAAGTGAATTTGGACCGACTTCTAGTCGTCCGATTGATTCAAATTTTTCACATTTCCGGTGACAATGCATTATGGAGTTTCTGTTAGAAAAAAAAAACAAAATGGCGGCTCCAAGATGGCGGAGGAGGTTGGTAATTATGGTCCGATTTGATTCAAAATTGGTATGTGGTGGTGTTCGAGTCGGAGATTATGAATGTTTTGTCTAAAATCATAAATTCGAGATGGCGGCACCAAGATGGCAAACGAGTTTTGTAATTATGGTCCGATTTGATTGAAAATGGGTATTTTGGGGTTGTTCGAGTCGGAGATTATGAAATGTTTTGTCTAAAATCATCAATTCAAGATGGCGGCTCCAAGATAGCGAACGAGTTTTGTGATTATGGTCCGATTCCATTCGAAATTGGTATGTGGGGCTTTTCGGGGTCGGAAATTATGAAATTTTTGTCAAAATTCATAAATCCAAGATGGCGGCCCCAAGATGGTGGACGAGGTTTTCTATTTTGGTGATATTCCATTCATAATTGGTGTGTGGGGGTTCTCAAGTTCGGAGGTTGTGATTTTTTTTGTTAAAATCTTTCAATTAAAGATGGCGGACTCCAGGACAACGGACAAGTTTTGTGATTATGGTCGGATTATAGTTCAAAATTGGTGTATGGGGGTTTTTGAGGTCGGAGATTATGATTTCTTTCAGCTAAAACTTACAGGAAAGAGGCCTTGTAATAACGATGCTCTATTAGAAATGAACAGATTAAGGCGAACAAACTATAAAGCAAAAAAAAAATTGTTAAAAAAACATTTTGAAGACAAGCTCTCATTCAAGCCGTGAAATGAAACGTATAAAATGAATTTAAGTCACCGCTGACAATGATTCAATTATTTTTTGTTGAATTATTTGGTTTCAAAAAGCTTGTCGCGTGGATTGTAATGAAATTATTACTTCGACAAGTTGTTACTTACCCACCATTCATTATCCAATAAAATTAATTGGTATCTACTTTCATGAATACTTTGTGAAAATCAAATACTTCGACAAGCTGTAACTTACCAACTTATCACTGCCCAATCAGATCAATTGGTACCTACTTTTATGAATACACGACTTAAATGAAAGTTCGTCTGTAAAAAGTATTTTTATTAGTTATTTTATTTCCAAATCAAATCTGAAAAAAATCCAAATTAGAAAGTGTTGTTAATCATTAGATGATTTTTTTTTGTGATAATATTGTTTTAAGCGGTCGTTGTAGGGCTATGTGCACGGGATAAACCAAAAGTCTAATTCTGTATTCAATACTCTTTGATCGCGGAGTGCTTTCAACCTATGAGGTCATCTCCAGTGCATGCCTGCGAAGTAAATAAGAAGTTTTTAACAAAAAATTAAACCGACGAAATACGGAACTGAAAAGTAAAAAATGAAATAAACCTTCTTAGTCTCAATAACTGAGCTCCTAAACTAATGTAAGTAACTAATTTTGAGTCGGCGCCAAACAAACAAGCAAATGAATTGGGTAAGGCGTAAAATGATGGCATCGAGTTGGGCGGTGACATTCTGATAATTTTTTTGAAGAAATTTAATGATCCTCGTTGATTGTTTGTTTGGCGACGTCTCAAAATTAGTTACTTACATTAGTTTAGGAGCTCAGTTATTGAGACTAAGAAGGTTTATTTTTACTTTTCAGTTCCGTATTTCGTCGGTTTAATTTTTTGTTAAAAAGTTTTTATTTTTCAATTTTTTGTGGCTGAAATCTTCTTATTACTAACAGCTTGTTTTTTTATTACTTCCAAAATACTTACTTACCCATCTTACTTCAACTATTACCAGTTAAATAATATGATTATCTACTTCTACTATTTGTTGTAATATAAATTATTTTTGTTGTTCTGGTTAGTTTATTCCATTACTTTGTATATCATTCCATCCTCTCATAGAATATAATGATCTGTCATTGTCAACTACATATGTGTGCCAATCTTCACAAGTGAAAAATCAATTATCCCCTATTTTTCTACCCGTAAGGGTGGATAATTCCATTCGAAATCCAAATATGATCAACTATGAGGTATACCCTATCTGATAAAAGAAGAATCATCCAAATCGAAGATCCCAGTACAAAGTTATGCCTGATAGAATTGGTTAACGGACCAGAATTCAGAGGGTGGGTGATCAATATCCTTCATTTTGCTACCCTTAGGGGTGGAAATTCGAATGGGACCAACTTCGCAAAAAACCCTATCCACTGGAGGAAGAGTTATCGGAATCGGACGCCTCAGTGAAAAGTTATGCGTGATCATACATAAAAAAAGTGATAAAAAAAAATTTAATATACGCGTCGAATAGAGAATCTCCCTCCTCCTTTTTGGTTTCATCGGTTAAAAAAAAAAAATATATGCGTCGAATAGAGAACCTCTTCCTTTTTGGTTTCGTCGGTTAAAAAATGATGGATGTTTGAATGTTATTTCAACTATTTGTCAAAGTATCACTTACCCGTCAGGCAAGAACAGGGGACCCATAAAATACAGACATTCACAAAGTTAAAATGATTCAAATGTATGAAATTGTGACAGGCAGTGTCAAACTCAAAATCTCAAAAATAAATAAAAATTAAACAACCGCCAGCGTTTTTCAATATGTCAAACCTAAATTTAACACAGAACAGATGAATTTTGGAACACAAATAGAAAAGAAGAAGAATGAGATAAATTTCTGAACTAACCTAGAATTGTTTCAATGTATACAACCTTACTCCAATCGTCTATGAAGTGGAAATGAAGATCTTTTCAGATTTTCTTTTATATTCAGACAAAGGGTGTTGTTGAGTTACTCATTTTCTATATATAGGCCCTCAAAAAAATCTAGTCCATTGTAACTCTTCGATGTGACCTCATGTAAAATCTGGGAATTGATGCTGGAGCAGAAGTTATGTTTGTTAACAATCAGGTGATGACCAAAAGAGAAATGTTCATGTCTGTTTAGGTGCTCATTTATGCGGTCATTCAGACGTCTACAAGTTCTACCGACATTACAATCACCACATTTCAATTTGTAGATATCGCTTTTTGATAATTTGTCAATTCTATCTTTTGTATTGATCAAATGTCAAAATCAAATCAAAGTTTATTCAATATACAGGGTGAGTCAACAGGATTCTCGTGGTACATTGCTCCTTAATGTATCACTATTTCGATTTCTTATATTTTTTTTGTCAAAGGGGCCATCTAAGACCACCTTCTGAAATTATTTCATTCATACAGGGTGCATCATTGATGCGTGGCTAACCAAAGTTGTTCTTTTTCAAATGAAACACCCGGTATATTTTCATATATTCCGATCGACTGTTCCATTGGCTGCTCAACGATTTTTTCAATTTTGAATTCCGTTGCGGCGTTGCCGAGTTATTTTGTAGACTTCTTTTCGAAAAATTACCTATTTCACATTTTGAAATATTTAGTGAAGATAATTGGGGAATCGTTAGTCGATATGATGATGTTCATTGAGAATACCAAGAATTTGCAATAAATTGTACAGGATGTTCGACACAACAACACAAACTAAGCCATTTTCAAACATCGATATTTTGATTTTTTTCAAATGGAACACCCTGTATATTTTCATTTATATCAACTCCTTTTTAATGACTCTACACTTTTCAACCCCGAAGTTATGTACCTTAAACAACCTGTTTCCGAGATATTCTGGTTTAAAGGAATTGTTCAATATCAAATCAACAATTCAATAGATTTTTTTATCTACATGTTTGTTCTTAGAAAATACTGATACTGAATGATGTTTCAATTATTTTTCTCCATCTTCAAAAGCATTCTTGGCAACTCAAAAATAACTATCATGGCAAAATAATTTTTTTAATGTAACTATTTTTTCTAGTTTAGTTAAACATGACTACCGCTGAAAAAATTACTATCGGAATTTGTAAATAGAGGTAACTGTCAAACTACAATCCAGTTGTGTTAAAAATTATTGTGGCATTATGAATTATCGTTTAGAGGACATGGTTGAAATGGTGTATGCTTTGGGGAACGTGATGGCAATTGCTTACTGGCATCTAGATTACACGAACAAAAGTTTCCTGAGAGAAGACTTCCAGACCAGCGAGCATTTCCAGACCTCAAAACAAGATTTGAGGAAACCGGAAAAGTATTTTACAAAAAGTTTGAACGTGCTTGTCCTGTAATGAATGATGAAAATGCTCTTGATATTGCATTGCATATTACCGAGAATCCCCATGTGAGTACACGTATTTTGAGTAGGGAGTTGGGAATATCTCAAAGTAGCGTTTCTCGGATGGTGAGAAAATGCAATTACCATCCATATCACATGCAGTTAATGCAAGAGCTGACTGAAAGAGATTTCCAAAGCGAATGCGGTTTTGCCAATGGGGTGTACATAAAATCAACCAAGAACCTGATTTTTTGAGTATGTTCTATTTTCGGACGAAGCCACGTTTCACAACAATGGCCATGTGAATCGGCATAATATGCACTTTTATGAAACTGAAAATCCTCATTTTGTTAGATATGTCAATCACCAACAACGTTGGTCACTGAATGTTTGGGGAGGTATCATTGGACGGCGTGTAATTGGGCCCTTTTTTTTCAACGGACATCTCAATGGAAGAAAATATCTAAGATTCCTGCGATGGCGCGCCTGCACATTACCGCACTGATGTGCGGGAATACATTGATAATGAATTCCGTGAAAAATGGATAGGTAGAGAAGGGCCAGTTCAGTGGCCTCCAAGGTCAACGGACCTCACAAAAATGGATTTTTTCCCTATGGGGATACATTAAATGGGTTGTCTATCAAACTCTGCCTACAACTCCTGAAAATATGAGAGAAAGAATTCGTACTGCTTCCAGGGAAATTTCAGAGGACATGCTGGCACATGTGGATACTAATTTTCGAAACAGATTCAGAGTGTGTATTGGTGAAAATGGCAGGCACATTGAACATTTGCTGCAATAATTATTATTTTCTGTTAGATTCGAATAAATATGATTTTTATGCAGAGTTTAATTCCAAATATGATACCAAAGGCAAACATTGTCAATATTTTCTGTGGAAAAGTATCCATCTTTTGGATGTAGAATATATCGGAAACGAGTTGTTCCAGGTACATGACATGAAGGATGAAAAGTGTAGAGTTATTGAAAAGGACTTGATTTAAATGAAAATATATAGGGTGTTCCATTTGAAAAAATCAAAATACCGATGTTTGAAAATGGCTAAGTTTGTGTTGTTGTATCGATCATCCTGTACAATTTATTCCAAATTCTTGGTATTCTCAACGAACATCATCATATCGACCAACGATTCCCCAATTATCTTTACTAAATATTTCAAAATGTGAAATAGGTAATTTTTCGAAAAGAAGTCTACAAAATAGATTTCTTTTGAATAACTCGAACAGCCGATCGGAATATATGAAAATATACCAGGTGTTTCATTTGAAAAAGAACAACTTTGGTCAGCCACGCATCAATGATGCACCCTGTATGAATGAAAATAATTTTAGAATGTGGTCTTATATGGTCCCTTTGACAAAAAAAATATAAGAAATCGAAATAGTGATACATTAAGGAGCAATGAACCACTGGAATCCTGTTGACTCACCCTTTATAATACAATATTTGTCATTAGTACCATTCTCAATTCGGTTTACAATTCTAATATCGATAAGGGCTATTTTTTATTAAACAAATGGAATTCTATATTTAAATGCATTACTCGAGCAGACCCACGCTAGGCTTAGAAGCCTGTGTTGTGATATCTAATTCAGTAAGGCATTTACCATGTATGTTTTTATGAATGGCGTTCGCATGCAGGGTGAAGATTTAGATTAAGTTACAGATTAGGATTCGAATGAGATTGGACAATTCAAGACGTGTTGGTTTTGCTTGAACAACATTTACAATTTGGTATGTAATTATTGTAGAAGAAGGTGCAAAACTTATTTGTATGCACGACACAAATTTACTAGTATGTAATTCCGTAAGAAAGTGGAAATTTGTCAGGGTGATTTTTACATACTTTTTTATTTGTTTTTTGAATATTTTAAGGGATTTTAATTTTTTTTTTGGAACAATGTTGAATATTTTTGGGCCAAAGGAAAAATAAAATTTTGTGTGGCAGTTTTATTGAAAAATTCGGTTTGTAACTCCAAGTTCATTTTTGATCGGGTTTCTTTTGAATGTATGTGTGTGTATTTTTTTTTGTTTATGGAAACATTGTTAATAGGCAGTTATAAGTGTACAGTGAGTGAATATTGAAAATGTTAATTTCTTGATATAACTCATTTGTGGAAAACAGTCTATTTTTTTAAATTATTCTCAGTAAAATGTTTTGGGCGGTTTGGAACGGACCGATGGCTGCTTTGAATGTTGCTCCCCATGCAGGAATACAATATTTGATAATAGATTCGGCAAGAGACGTATAAAGTACAACAAGTTTTTTTTTTATAGTATGTCGCGTGGGTCATAAAATGTGTGCATTAGTACCCGGAGCCGTTTTGTAACGAAGTTAATATGCTCCGTCCATTTTAAGTGTTGGTCTATGATGACTCCGAAGTATTTTGTTGGAGTAGTGTGATCTATGGTCCGACAGTCACAAGTGTTCTGGTTATTACAGAGTGGTTTGTGCATTTTCAAATTAAATTCTTTTGGTTGGTCACGGAGGGTAGGGGAAAAGGTCTGTTCAAGTTATTGATAGTTCTGAAAGAAATTTTCTACCCTTCTTTTCATATACATTGTCACTTTTTGAGCAATGTTATTGTTCAAGAACAGTATCGAAATGTATTTTCCGTTGTCTCAATATAAGAGTATGCAAGTTTGTTCTCTCTTTTATTTTTGAATTTATGATTTAAAAAATTAATGAGATTCACGTCATATCCGTTGTTAAAAGCTAATTGTTTTAGAATGTTCATTTTCTTGTCATATTCAGCAGGTGGTAGAAGAATATCCAGAAGCTGGAGTGAGTAACAATTGAAAGCTGCCATTTTATGTTGGTGAGGGTGATTCGAAGAGATATGTATAACATAATCTGCCTGTGTACTGCAAATTGCTTTTGTTTTTATGTATTGTGATATATGAAAAGTTCAATTTATTATCTGATTCAATTTCTAATGTCAATGCAATGTTTGGGTGGGTTTCAATGATTTTGTCCAGAATAACAGGAGGGGTTCCCTGTTCTTGTCCGACCAATAAGTGATACTTTGACGAATAGTTGCAATAATATTCAAACATCTACCATTCACTCACTTTGCAGGCGAGCACTGAAGATGACCCTATACGTTGAAAGCGCTCTGCGATCGAAAATTATTAAATTACACGAATTACAAAAATTAGACTTTTGGATATTTTTACACGCTTTCTATTAGCTTCACTTGTATGTTTGTTTGTTTGTAACCGACTCCTTTGGGCGCGATTTTGACCCACTACTAGACGTACGAATGATATGAAATTCGGCAGGTGTACATAATTCCGTTGATAATGCTTCAAGAAATTTTTGTTTGACAGAACAGAATGGCGCCTCCAATATGGCGGACGAGTTTTGTGATTATGGTCCGATTCGCTTCAAAATTGGTATCTGAGGGTTTTCGTGGTCAGAGATTATGATTTTTCTGTCAAAACTGAAAAATTCAAGATGGCGGATCCAAAATGGTAGACGAGTTTTGTGATTATGGTCCGATTCTATTGAAAATTGGAGAATGATAGTTAAAAAAATTAAATAATAATGATAATAGTTTGAAGAACTGAAAAACACGCTTTGATAGAAACCAAACTAAAAAGTTGAAACTAAATAATAGTTTAAAAACTAAAACACACGCTCTAAAAGAAAACTAAACTAAAAAGTAGAAAATAATTTCAAATGAGTTTGAAATAAGTATACAGTGATTAACAACAAATTTATTCCATCGAAAAATAGCGTGGGGTGCTTTTTAAGATATTTTCATGATGATTCTACTTTTACCAATATCTGTCCATGAAATATTAACAACAATTGACATCAAGCACCGCACGCTTTTTTACGATGAAATACATTTATTGTTGATCACTGTATTCTTATTTCAAACTCATTCAAAATTATTTTCTACTTTTCACTTTAGTTTTCTATTAAAGCGTGTTTTTTAGTTTTTAAACTATCATTTATTTTAACTTGTGTGAACTGTTTTGTTGGTGTTTTCATATATAGATGTATAAGTGAAACTGTAATTGTTAACTTATCATTTACCAATGTAACTGTGATTTTGACGTTTTTCATCATTAATGTAACATGTGTGCATTTAAAAGAAGAAATAAATATTATTATTATTATTAGATATTTTCAGTTTTTTCCATGACAAATGCACTCATCCACAGTGGTCCCCATGACGAAAAAAACGGAACTAATTAATTTTTCTTTTGCTCAATCGCCTCTTTGACTGTTAAAAATTATGAAAAAAAGGTTTGTCACAAAGGGGTAGTTTTTAGTAGGGGATGGTTGAAAAAACACGGTTTTGAGTTTTTTTTTCCGCGGAATTACTCTGAAGGCGACGACGAGAATCATGGTGAAAATAAAAATAGAATGTCACGAAGGGGTGTTTTTCAAAAGGGGTGGTTGGACAAAAAAAACAGATCCCAGATTTTTCGCGGAATTGCTTTTAAGGCTGACGAGAGCCGGGTAAAAAATTTCGAAAAAATCTTGTCACAAAGGGTTATAAGAAGGGGTGGTTCGAAGAATAAATCTGATTCGAGTATAATTTGCGCGAGCGGAATTGCTTCTAAGGCTGATGAGAATTATGAGAATGTTTAAAAAAAACGTGTCACAAAGGAATGGTATTCAGAAGGCGTGGTTAGGCAATTAAATCAGATTTAAGCTTTTTTTTTGCTGAATTATTTCCAAAGCTCACGACCACCATAGGGAAATCTGTCGGAAAGGAGTTGATTTCAAAAGGGATAATTTTGGTATTAGATAAGCAAAATCATTACCCATAATTTTCTTATTTTTTTTTATAATATAGACAATCACATTCCTGCAAAACAGTCGATTTTTTTACAGAATGATGAAGTGTTAATTCATTGTGGGTCAAAATGTATTTGATGCGTCCTAGATACACTCTTGCAGAGACTCCCAACTGATTGAATATTTGAAAAAGTGCAAGTATGAGCAAAAAAAATTTTTAAATGTTTTTATAGAGATTTCAGGCTATCTATTAGATATTTTTCCAGAGCTGGGAGACGTGGGGCAGTTTTTGTAAGTCCAACGAAAGTTGAAGATATAGGCACGTTCATTTTCGTAAAAAAAAACATGCACTTGTGTACTTTTCGCGAAAAAAATCAATTACTTTTTCAATGTTGTCAAAACAATTCATTGTTTGTTTGCTATAATTCCTAATGGCACTTCATTATTTGTTGAATGTAAACACTGAACACCCTGCGGGTTTTGGTATTATTTACAATAGTGTGGAATGAATTCAAGTGACTGTTGATTCGGAAACTCATCCAGAGAAGATATTGATGACACAGTTACATCAGCTAAACCTGTGAACACATTCAATACAAGAAAATGTATAAGACGTTCCATCATAAGAACATGGGACCGTTGTCACAAGAACCGGAAGGCTCCATCGCAAGCGCTTCAGCCCAAGCATAATGAAACGACATAACCTGTACACGGAAGGTGAGGCCTTATGTCACACCGTTCCACCCAGTTTGAGTGGGAGCCCTCAAGTTCCATGGTTGGTACGCGCCCTAAGGTTCTCGCGTCTATACCTAGAGCCATAGACAAATTAAAAATGAAGAGACTGTTTGAAACATTGGCGATCTTGACCACCAAGTTTTTGGTACGGCCAGTCGCGCATGTAGGCGCTGCCCGCAATAAACAGACGACTGACATGATAATTTTCCAATTTCGACATTTGTCAGAAAATGACAAACCACGTAACAATTTCAGAATAATTCTACTGTTAATTGTCATCGAAAAATTAATTATAGAAATTATACTATGGACTTGAATTATGAACCCAACGTCGAAAATGGAATGTTTTGTTATTCGAGTTGACGCTGAAATTCCTCGAAATATTCTTTCACAAGGTAAAATATAAGCTGCTTTTCACAAACTGATACTTATTTCCATCCATCAGTTGCAGATTTTTTTTCACAAATTGCTACTCATTTCCATCCAAAAGTTTCCATTTCCTATCACCATTTGAGGAAGTATGGAGTACATGGTCTACTCAATGATTATCATCAAACTGGAGTATTTGTTATACCTACTCGTTCTCCTTTGTGCTAATAATAAATTAACAAAATTATTGAAGGCATGTTGTAAATGTAATTTGTATTCATTTTGGTTGATTTCATGATAAGACTGAAGAATATTTTCAATTTTGTTGTTTTTCGGAGTTTTATTATTGTTTTGTCTGTCGTTGTACATTTTCCTAGATACAATAAAATGTGTTTTTATGGTGTTCTACTTATATTCTTGTTTTATAAGATGTTTAATTTTGTTCCTGATATCATGAAATAAATATTTACTTTGAAACTTTATGTTAACCACGAACGAACTAACAGATTCTACGAATCGATTACTGTATATATTTTATTAGTGATCGATTTGCCATTCCTGTATTCCATATGATACAACCATTCATATGGAATACAAGAATGGCAAATCGATCACTTATAAAATATATACCATATCAATCATAAAAGTAACACATTTGAAAAACCCGCCTTATCTCAATCAGTTTTACCAACTGTACTTAGTTCGGCCAGTTGCGAGGTATGTCGCCACTGTCTAAACGTGGTGCCAACTTTTACTGCAGGTTTGACAACTCTTTTTATTTTTAGTTTTTCTATGCCTAGAGCTGCCAGACCATTCACGCCAGTCCCCGACGCTCGCGAGAGTACCTCATTCCACTCGCAAGTGCATTCGACTGCACCAATTGTAGAGCACAAAATCGCCTCCCTTCATATATGGGTTTTTAGAAAAGATCCAGTTCGAGGAGAAACGGCTACCACCCGTTTCTCTCAAGGCTGCGCCATCAACTGACACATGTAACAATTGGGCCCAGTTTTGCAACGTTGTCTAGTCGGGCGTGACACCAGGCCGTTCTTATTTCGACTAATGCCCCTCCCGCACAAACTACTACATGAGGTGCGGTCTCCTTCAGTGCAATGAGCCGCCGTAACCACAAATGCAGAATGAAATCGGACAGCGGCGGAATTCCAAGTCCCCCCTATTTTACCGGGCAATGGAAATACCCCACTGTCACGTCTTTCGGAAGGTGAAGCCAGCGCCTCACTGCCGCATGAACTCTCACGTCTAATCTCTCATGTAGCCGGACGTAACCCTACCCAGGACCCATGACTGAATGTATCTGGGAGGAAGGACGTTTAAACTCTGAGCGGCGCTTCAGTTATACGGTCGATTTCGTTCGCCAGTGAGACCCTAATTTCACCCACTCGAGTTCCAATGAACTTGACTCCATATTAGAATATTGTGGTGGTGAAGGTCTGGGTATCCACGATCTTGACTTTTTTGTCTCGGCCCGAGGCTACCATAGAAAGAACCATACAATTGGTTGGATTTAACAATAAACCGAACCGACCCAACTCAGCAGTCTATGTAACGTTGGAGGCCGACTTTGGACGTTGAGCGCAGTATCAGATCATCTGCAAATGCTAGCCAGGAAATACGTTCGTCTCCCACCATAAACCCAATCTCTCTCTATTCAGTGCTGCTAATGCACGATCAATAACGAGGCCAAAGAGCATTGGCGAGAATGGCTCGCTCTGTCAAACGCCACGCATCGGCTTAACCTTCTGATTTTCGGTAATGGCCTCTGAATTTTTTGGAAAAAAAGGGGCGTGTACGCATTTTCATACACGTCCTTGAGATATTCAATCATTATATCCGGGATGCCAGCAACTCGGCACGCATCAAGCAGACCCTCGTGCGAGACGGTATCAAATGCCTTGGACACGTCGAAGGTGGCCATATGAACCGTCTTCATTCTGCTTCTTGCTTCCCGAAGTACGGTGTTTAGCATACAGAGATTTTCTGCGATACCGCCACGTCCCTCCTGAGAGCCCGTTGCTAAGAATGCCCGGTACATTCCCAATTCTGGGAGCCAGGATTTTCTGGAAATGCCTTACAACTACGGGAGGTACCGTAAAAGGTCTAAAATCAGCAGGTTGAGCTTCTCGATCTTCCGCGATACGCTTGAGAATAAAAATCGTTCTAGACGCATGCAGTTCGCCAGGTAGACCACCTCTAACCATGAAGCTGTTGAATCACACGGCAATAATTGGGCTGGGTATTTTTCTTCAGTCCCTAGGCAGAATATCGTCAGGCCCCGGAGCTTCACTATTCGCGACAAATGACCGATTGACCTCCTCAGACCTCCCCACAGTTTTCAGTGGGCTCCGTATTTTTGGCTGGGAGTCTCAAAGAAACCACGCCAGTGGAAGGCCTACCCTTCGACAGCAATCTCCGGCTTGCATTGCGCTTCATGTTCACGGTACAGCTTCTGGGTAAGCCGATATTACCGCCGCCTTTTATCTTCGAAACTGAAAATACAATTGTGAAGATGCCTAAAACATATTTGATAGGAATCAATGGAAAAAAATAGCAGAAAAAAATCACTACATAAATTTTAATGTGGTGATAGATCACAAAAATATTGAATAACAATAACTGGTAGTTGAAGGCATGGAATTTCATGTAATTATAGGTACAGACCAAATAGAAAAAATAAAAGCTAAAATAGATTATGAAAGAAAAGGTATAGAAATGGATAGTAAATAGTTTGAATTTTTTGAGGAAAATCAAGAAGCACTATAAAGCAAATATTTTGTGATGAGAGGAATGGATGTGAGAAATGAAAGTGATAATAATGATGAAATATATAAGAAATATAAATGAGATGATAAAAATGGAAGTTATGTTGAAGAATTATTGAATAAATATAATAAGTTAATTATGTATGAATAGAAAATAGCGAAAGAGTATGTGCAGAAAATAGAAGTAAAGTAAATAGAGAAATTCAGATCTAAAAATTATCCAATTCCATATAAATATAGAGAGTAAGTAAGATAAGAGGGATAAAAAATATAAAAACAGGGAATTATAGAAGGAGTACCAGTAATTATATAAATCCAATGGTTGTAGTTGTAAAGAAAAATGGTGAACTAAGATTATGTTTAGATGCCAGAGATTTTAATAAAATTACTATACCACTAGTATGAATCCCCACTCAATATAGAAACTATTTTTGGCAAAATCACAAATGCTAAGATTTTTTCCAAAATTGATTTGAAGTATAGTTTTTGGTAAATACCATTACATGAAAGTTCCAGAAATAATACAGGATTCAGCATAGAAGGGGTAGTTTATAGATTTTGCGTTGTTCCATATGGTTCACAATCTGATTGTCCAGCATTAGAAAGAGTGTTACATATAATACTTGACAAATATGAAAATTTTGCAAAACATTACATTGATGATATTTTGATATATTCAGAAGATGAAACAAATCATAAAGAACATTCAAAGAAAGTATTTATCAATTCAACTAACTATATGAATTTTGTCATTTTGATAATTTTCCAATTTGAATCAAAGATTTCCAATAATAGGTTTTATCTGAAAAAAAAATAAAAATATTAATAACCTTGGTAAAGTGATAAAATTGATATTCAGATTCTACTTATGAAATAGTATAATCTTGAATATACATTTTTGGGAAATTGTTATGATATGGTATATATGTCAAATAAAATAGGGCACAATGATGTTTGAAAACTGCATAAATACCTGTTATGATTGTTTTCATTTTATTTTTCTGTACGGTTTGCATCTTGAAAACCTTTGGCCATATTCTAGTAGACGCAGATAATTCAAGAGGGTGGCAGTAGAGTTTTTCTTTTATCATCATTATGTTTGATCAGTTCATTCAGTTGAAACAACCTATACAAATATACAAATCTAAATTAAGAAACGAGCATTCAGAATTCAACTGAACATTAAATTTATATGCGAAAAACATCCTGTATACAAATCAAAAACCAAAAGAAAGAAGTTTAAAAATGTGTTTTTTTTAAAAGGTGCTATTAGTAGACATTGATAGAAGATAACAAAAAGTGATGGTTTCCAAGGACAAAGTAGAATGAAGGAGTCAAAAAATGGAAATGAAGCAGAACTGTGAATTTCTATGATCAATTTTGAAAGAAAAATGCTTATAGCTGAGGCATTTGAGAGACATTCATGGATACAATCAACTTTGAAACAAATCAGGAGCAAAATCTTCCAAGAAACCACTTACCAAGAATTCACTTCACTTCACTAGCAATAAGGAGGCCGAATTTTGCAACACATCCACTTCAATCTAGCCACCTTTCCTGGATTCGTGTGAGGGCAAGAAATACTCATAACAGGTATTTTATCTTCATAAACTCAATCGAGTGGGATTATTCATCGAACTGTCACATTCTCGATTTGATTCCTAAAAACACATTAATTTGAATGAAAATATTCTTCTTCTGTTAATCAAAAAGACTGAGAATAACCTATAAATATTCATTCTGAAATATTTTCAATGTTGCGCATAAGCAAGCAAATTTAAAGTTTT
>JAFIRS010007831.1:0-21578 GCA_018342105.1 Gonioctena quinquepunctata | reverse complement strand
TCGAAAATGTTAAACGGCATTCGAATATAACCCGACCGAAAAAAATTCACACATATGAATGCTAGTCGTCAGTTGGCCCAGCCTCTTTGAGATATGTTATTTTATTGATCCATAACTATTCCAACGATGCATTGACACAACGCACATCAACACAAACTGAGTAATATGTACCGTATGTATGAGCTCTGAAGAAGCAAGAAATAAATCATGAAACGTTAGCAAAGATGTAGAACAGTTGTTTTTTCAATCCAACACCCAACAATTTTTGCGAATATTCACACATAACTTTCCTATTCCAGACTCAAAACACATTTTATCAACCTCAATTACGTATGTTTTTCTGCTCCTTATCATATCTGAGAAAATATATTCAATGAATGCACGAAATGAATTCTCGATGATCAAATCAAATATTGAATAGTGATATATTTTTCTTACCCGCGAGCGTGTAATTGCTTTATGCATCCATATTTTTGAATAGAAAGATACCAGTACAATTCCATCAATCACTCGATGAATGCCTAATCAATTCAATATTTTTTCACATCGCAAATAGCAATGAATACCACGAACTGCAACCTGCATCAATAGTAGTACCATCACCATGCCACCCCCAATCTCATTCCCCTAATTGAATAATGTGCACATCCATTTCATATTTTTCTCGTCAAATACCAAAGATCCCATAAACCAAAACCATACAATCAATAGTACATCCAAAATATCGGGTTTCGGCTAAATCCTACTAGTGCAGTACCTCGATTCGAGAAATATCTGAGCCAACTTCATATTTCGTGACGAATAATACTATCCGCTATGGAGCTTCAGCTGAATCCTTTCAGTCATACTCCCACGATCAAATACCGATTAATACCAACCTTAACAATAATAGCACCACAATTAAGTATCACCCCAATTTTGCAATTGAATAATGCTCAAACTCTGCATATATATCTTTTCAGATCACAAATATCAATGAATACCATGAACCGAAACCTACAATCAATAAAAGTGTCATTATTATGTTTCAATGTGATTCTCCTAATCATGAAAAGCCCGAACCTACTTCATATTATTTTTGCGACAAATATCAAATCCATTCGCCATTCAACAATCATCATATTACCTTTAATAAGCTTTGCTGAATCCCAACAATCTAATTCCAACAATTGAGGAGTGATGAGATCAAATTCATATGGGTACTTTGTGACAAATACTGGAGAATACAATATACCGGATATCGCAATATGCAATGAATATCATTATAATTAACCACATCCTATCAACATGCATTTGATTTCAATGTGCGTTATCGATAAATAGAGCAGATAGTACAGCAGGTACCGAAGGTCGGCGGTACGGACCCTTCCACGCGGCGCGATTGATCTGAACACCTGCAGGCGCTTGACGCGAATACGCTGGGAGATTTTGGACAAAAATTACCAGCTTGGACCTTAGAAATCCTTATGGAGATTAACATGGGAAAACGAGTGATTTTGCGCCAGGACCGGTGCAGCATAACTACTCACGGGTATCTTGATTCCAAAATAAATAATGGTTTAAAAAAATAAAAAACACGCTTTTATAGAAAACCAAACGAAAAAAATTTAAAATCAGATTTTTTTTATTTTATTTTCAAAAAAGCGTGGGGTGTATGATATCAATAACTATTCAGTACATTATACACCAAGGGCAGTAAAGTAGGAAATGTCTCAGATCACAGGTAATTGTTGGCCGAAGTGATACCATGCACCCCACGCTTTTTTTTAAATAAAATAAAGTTTTTTCTTATTTTCTATTTTTTTAGTTTGTTATTCTATAAAAGCGTGTTTTTCAGTTGTTTTAAACTATTATTTATTTCCTACTTTTTGGTTTGGTTTATTTATAAAAGCGTGTTTTTTAGTTTTTTTTAATTATTTTTATTATTTTTTTTGCAAATTGAAAAAGGGAATAATCCTATCAAACTAGTGTATTGTCATCGGTCCTCGATAAATCTACGAAGTTTGAATGAAATCTGACGGTGTGAAAAAAATAAGGAAGGATATTGCGGTAGGCATAGCGCCATTCCTGCCAATTTATGTTGTCCATAACCGACAACTGGAGAAGATAGGATTACAGGCATTCAGTTACTCTGCAGTTATGTCTTGAAGTTCCAGAAAAACTGAAGTAGCATAGCAAAAGGGAATTTAGTGGGCAGGAAAGGACCCGCATGAATGAGCCTAGAGTCTTACTCGCCATTCATAAATAGTTTCCCATCCAAAACAAATATATGTTTATTGACTCCGTTATATGGAAGTTTCCTCTGTTGCAGGTCATGGGGTGTGAAGATTTCGCAACCCCAAAGCTACCAAATATCAATTTTGATTTGAATCGATCCTTTATAACTAAGTTCGACTGTTATATTATATTTCAGAATTCAATCCTGAATTTGTTATAACAGAAATAGCCCCAGTTATTGATAGAGAAGCAAATTGCATTAAAAATAACAACAACTTACATATTCCATCGGCGATATTAAAGATACATTAAGACAAGTTTTTTTCGCCTTGACGCACAGTACTTGGCTTGTTCATCAAGACAGAAACTTCAGTTGTTTCGTATTTGTCTTGATTTCGACAGTTCGTGTCCTGATATCGAGTCATTTCATAGATGGAAATATAAAACTCAAAAATAATGAATGTCAATTCAACGATCAATTTTGCATGTGGATCCGAATGGTTTATTTTTCAGTTTCTCAAATATATTTCATGAGATTATCTCAAATTGTTTATTAAGGTAAGGTTGAAGAAAGGCTTGAAAAATAGACAGTGTGATTCAAACACCCCGGTTGTATTCCACAATATTATTGTTTAATAATCTTTTATTTTTTGAAAATTTAAATTATCTATCACTATTGGCATAAGAACTTCCATCTCCTGTACATATTTTCAGCCCGGTGATGATATGCTAGAGGTTCAAAAATATCTGAGTTTTCCTTCGATCCTCCAATTTGAGTAACATATCAGCTTTTCGTTTTTCGCGGGATGAAAATATCAAATTTTTTTGGCAAAACTCTTGATTTATAACATGGAACTGGTCTTGTTTTGAGTTTCCCAAAGCGTTCCTTGTCTTCATCATGTTTATGGATCAGATGATAAACGCATCCCTTTGCAATATTGCAGACTCCATCTTGAATTTATATCATATCGTTTCAAAGTCAACGAACGTGTAGAAGTCGGACAAAGCTGAGTTGCAAAATTCCATTGAAGTCAAGAGTGAAGCCAATAGCCAAGCATATGAAAAAGATGGATTCCTTTCCCATTCCAAAAACATTGGAATTTCATACTACACTGACGATAATATGTCACAAAATGTCCTGTGAATAGTATAACGAATGCAAAATATATAGTGAATTCGGCTGAAACACCCCAATATCCTTTCACGTCAAACTCCTTACAAGGGTTCGTATCCTGTATATCCAAAATAATATGGAAATAAGAGAAATATCATAAAATTTCCTTCCAAACGAGAAGAATATATTCGCCCGGATTCGGTCCGTATTCAATTCGAAGAAAAATGATGTAAAGAGATGTAAAGGGATCAAAGGATCGTTCCGTTTTGGATTTATGGATATATGCCAGGGCGAAATGAAAATACCCCTTTGAAAATGAACCGGGATGACTGAAAAACGGTTAGTGGAAGAGAAATAAATAATAGTTTAAAAAAACTAAAAAACACGCTTTTATAGAAAACCAAACTAAAAAAATAGGAAATAAGAATAAAAATTATTTTATTTTGAAAGAAGCGTGGGGTGCATGGTATCAATAATTATATAGTACATCACACACCTAGGCCAGTAAAGTAAGAAATGTCTCAGATCTTACTTTCTATTTTTTTAGTTTGGTTTTCTATAAAAGCGTGTTTTTTAGTTTTTTTAAACTATTATTTATTTCCTACTTTTTGGCGTGATTTTTTAGTTTCTTTCAAACTATTATTCTCATAATTTTTTTTGCAAATTAAAAAATGGAACAATCTTATCAAATTAGTGTATTAGGGTCATCGGTCCTAGATAAATCTACAAAGTTTGAATGAAATCTGACCGTTTAAAGTGGGTCAAAATCGCGCCGAAAGGTGTCGGTAACAAACAAACATACAAGTGAATAAGAGATCGGTTTGAACTCAATGATAGTGTGTCTTATATAAATTGAATAATAGTTTGAAAAAAAAAGAAAACACGTTTTATAGAAAACCAGACTAAAAAAATAAAAAATAAGAAAAAAATATATTTTATTTAAAAAAAAGCGTGGGGTGCATGGTATCGCCACGGTGTGTAATGTACTATATAATTATTGATACTATGCACCCCACGTTTTTTTCAAAATAAAATAATTTTTTTTCTTATTTTCTATTTTTTTAGTCTGGTTTTCTATAAAAGCGTGTTTTCTAGTTTTTTCAAACTATTATTTATTTCCTACTTTTTAGTGTGGTTTAGTTGAAAAAGCGTGTTTTTTCAGTTTTTTAAACCATTATTTTTGTTATTTTTTTGCAAATTGAAAAATGGAATGATCTTATCAAATTAGGTAATCATAATCTCCGATGCTAACAACCCCCACATACCAATTTTGAATACAATCAGACCATAATCACAAAACTCGGCCGCCATTTTGAAGCCGCCATTTCGAATTTTCCAATTTTACAAAAAAATTATAATAATCGACCTTAAAAAACCCCACTTACCAATTTTGAATAGAATCAGACCATAATCACAAAACTCGGCCGCCATTTTGGAGCCGCCATCTTGAATTCTCCAATTTTTACAAAAAAATTATAATATCCGACCTTTAAAAACCCCACATACCAATTTTGAATAGAATCAGACTATAATCACAAAACTCGGCCGCCATCTTGAATTTTTCAATTTTGACAGGAGAATCATAATCTCCGACCACAAAAACCCTTGGATACCAATTTTGAAGCGAATCGGACCATAATCACAAAACTCGTACGCCATATTGGAGCCGCCATTCTTCACACAAAAATATCTTAATGCATTGTCACCTGAATTAGGTACACCTGCCAAATTTCAAATCATTCGGACGTCTGGAAGTGGGTCAAAATCGCGCCCAAAGGAGTCGGTTACAAACAAACAAACAAACAAACATACAAGTGAAGCTAATATAAAGCGTGTAAAAAAGGAAGTGTTCGTGGTCGGATCGGTGAGGAGAATGTGTTGCAAGTTTTATTGGTGCTACAGGAACTTCCTCACTTGAGCGGTAGGGAAATAGTAACGGAAACTTTGTATATTTATGATTCTTCTATTGTTATATATTTCATTTGAATTTCATTAATTTATAGAATCTTACTGTAGATTATTTTAATATATATGTTTCCATGAAAATAAAAGAGGAATATAAGTGTTCTGAAAGTTGACAAGGGTTTCATTTGATTCCATTCAAATTTATAATATTACTTGACAAACATAAAAGAAATATAGAAAGAAGAAAGAAACAAGAGACAACTTGGACATGGGATCCGATATATCCAAGAGAGAAAAGAGCAAGAAATCTACGGTAAGGAGCTCTGTAAGAAAACTGAAGATACAAGCCCATGAGAAATTGGATAAGATCGAACAAGGAAAAGAAAAAATAATGTTACAACGACTAAAGAGAATGCAGCAAAAAATAATGTTAGGATTGGAGTTGAAAAATACATTGATATCAGACGAATCTGAATCCAATGAAGAAAAATCTAATATTATTTTTGATGAAGTCGATAATCAATTCAAATATAATCAAATCCAAACATGGATTGATAATGAATCTTATGAAAATTTTGAAAACTGCGAAAAGGGAGAAGAGGCTAGACAAACAGAAGTTGACTCCAAGAAAAAACCCAATAGATTTGAAGAACGATTATCTACACGACAAAATACACCGAAACCTGGAGAAAAACAAGAAAAACTCAAATCAGCAGAAAATCAATTCTTGGAAAAGATAATAACCAGGCAGTCACTCAACAGAGATCTTCCTTATTTTTCAGTTAATCCCCTCGAATGGCAGAATTTCATAACACAGTTCCAAGAAACTACTGAACTATGCCAATTTTCAGACAGGGTAAAAATGAGTAGGCTTCAAAAATGCCTGAAAGGAAAAGCAAAGGAAACAGTGCATACCTTATTGCATTTTCCTAATAAGCTGAAAGATGTTCTGCAGTTGTTGGAAAGAAGATTTGGAAGAAAAGAAGATATTATTGAACAAATATTCACTCAGTTGAAACATACCAAACAAGTGCGGGAAGAAAATTTGGAAAATCTAGTTGAACTTTCGAACACTTTGCAGAACATGACAGTGTGCTTAGAGAGCCTGAATTGTGAAGAATATCTGATAAATCCTCAAATTCTTAGGGAACTGATTGATAAGATGCCGTTGAATCTAAGAATGAATTGGGGTATCCATGTGAAATCACAACAGAAAAAAGTCGTTTCCATTAAAGACTTTTCTCTATGGCTAGAGGAATTCACGCAAACCATTAGCTATATGCAATTGTCGACCGACAAAAAAGACAGAAAGCAAAAAAACATTCTGACAACGAATTCATATGAAAAATCCAGATTTTGTTCGTTTTGTGAGAAATCTGATCATTATCAGTTGATAATCTGTGAAGAGTTTGAGAAAGCAGATGTTGCCAGCAGGTGGAAATTCGTAGTTGATAAAAACCTGTGCTTTTGTTGCCTTTTTGGAAACCACAAAATTAGTTATTGCAAAAAGAAGCAGTTATATAACATAAACGGTTGCAAAAGTAAACATAATACATTATTGCACAAGCCAGATAACATTTCTCAGAATTCTCACGAAAATAAACTTTGTATACTAATGATTCTTCTATCAATCAGAATATATGAAGTCTCCTCTCAGAGAGGGTATGTGCCATGATAATAATGAATTGAACAAGTTCCTTGATACATAAGTTATGAATCTTTATCGGGCTCTCATTCTGAATGAGAATATTCTACGAAATATGAATTCCAACTGACGTGTTTTAACTTTATTTTTTTCATTACGTTCCTCAGCTATATAAATACGATTGGGTTGTGAAAAAATACTCGATGGGTCGAGAAACAATATTTAACAGTAATAATTCTTCCTGATGGAAACCAAGAATCTCATGGCTTGAGATTTCTGAAAAACATCCTGCAACCCTCTCACAATGGTGGTTCTATCGCTCATTGACATAGAACGGATACCGACTTTACCCTAAGCATAATAATGAAGGTCTCTCTTAGTGTCAAGGTTCGTCAGCTATACAAACACGATTGAGTTTGAGAAAAATACTCAATGAGTCAGGAGACAATGTTCAACAGTTACAACTCTCCCTGATGGAAATCAAGAATCTCATTGCTTATGCTTCCTGAAAAACATCTTGCAACCGTCTCAAAATGGTAGTATTATCACTCATTGACCTTGAACGGGTACCGACTCTACCCTAAGCATAATAATAAAGGTCTCACTTAATGTCGAACTTAACCCTCGAAATACCAAATGAATGGTCAGTTAGTCCCTGAGCCAACATAGTGAATATTCTTCTTTCGAACATAGGATAAGTGTACTCATTTAAACATTTTCCTATGATTTTCAGTTGCTCAATTGGCTGAATGATCGCCGAGAAACCAGATCAAAACTCGTGCGATACCACTGTTCTTAACTCTACCAACTAATTCCACATTGTTCTCATCTCCAATACTTGTCGATATAATCGATCTTTCGTAACAATCCTATTTCAATTTCGTAACTTTTTGAATAGATTCAACATATATTCCCTTCTTGAAAATTCAATATTGCTCACTTATTATCTTTCACTGGTCAATGATTCCTATTTTTTGGTCGTGAGACTCCCAGAATAAAACACGTGTTCTAGTGAACCATGAGTTCTCAGCTTCTGAGACCAACGCTCTTGACATTCTCATGATTTCAATAACAAATTTCATAATCTGGCCTTCGTTATTGGATACATGTGACTAGAGTTCTTAATTTATGGCTGAAATATATACACGTATTGCAACAAGAGCCACCGCAGGAAGAATTACAAAGTAACATCATTGAGCAAATGTTTAGTAAGCCTAGACGAATTGAATAGCAGCTCTACTAACCAATCAAGAAGAAACTGCTTCAGATGTGGTAGGAGTGGAAATTTCAGGAATGATTTCATAGTGAGTTTACCATGATCGTCATCACCTGCCAGGACACCTACATATTTATACCCACCTGAGAGGACACGATCATCTAGAGCAATGTTTTTCAACGTGTGGGGCACCCTCAGGGGGGTCGCGTGGCCTTTTCAGGAGGTCGCAGTCACTCAAAATATGAAAACCTTAATAGTTCTGAGTATAATATTAATCGAAGAAAATACAAATCAGCTTCCGAAAATACAAACCAACACCAGTACAAATGACACAGATGCTGTCAGTCCATATCAATATGACGAAGGCAACTACTTGTCATCTATTAATTTTTCAAATCGCGGATCAATTTTTGCCACGCATAATATAGAGTCGTTTTTTGAATTAAGACGGTTTCTGTATCTCCTTTCCATTTGTACCATCGACGAAAATGTAAACTCGCACAAGTAGGAGGTGGAAAATGGAATCAAGCATTTCAAAACTTCTATCAGCAGTATTATTTTCTTCTATTTAATCGAAAGGTATCTCAACTGACAGACTTGAATTCCAAGTTCAACATTCCATCAGCAGATATTTCCAACAGTTTTTCTTTCAGATTGGTTTCCAATCTCGCCTCTCCCATAGCTGCATCTGAAAACGGGTTTGCAATCCACCTTCGACCTTCGTTTCCTGGAAGTTCTTGCACTTGCACTCTCAAATTTTGAAAAATAACTTTCATGCCATGAATATAAGATTCATGGATTTTGTCATCAGCAGGGATTATATTTTCATTCCGTCTTCGAAGGCTTTTATCCAAAGTATTCAAATGCTCGAATAGGTCAGAAAGGAAGGCGAGTTCCAAAAGAAATTCTGGATCACAAATGAATCTTGTTTAATTTAGATTGTTCTGCTGTAAATAGATCAGAACTTCAGATCGAAATTCCAGAATCATTACTTCGCTTCTTGATAAATACTTTGGTGTGGTAGAGCAAATGTTTATGGAATAATCGTGTCTGTTATACTTTCCCTTCAAAAGAGTTTACTATTTCCACAATTGGCAACGAGAGCTTGGCGATGGAGAAAGCAATGCATCCAAGGAGCGTTTGGCATAAGTGCCTTCGAGCTGGTAACAAAACCGTACTTAGTCATGGCCTTTGCTTAGTCTCTACAAATAGCAATGCAATTCGTCCAATCAATACCGAAGTCTTGTGTAGCTTCCAAGAACATGTTATATAAACACTGGCCTGTTGTATTTGTGGAAATGGCTTTACAAAATAAAATCTCCTTCATTGTAAACGCAGAAAGACTACAAACTGCGCACAACTCAAAATGACCGTGGATTCATCAAACTGCAAGGATATGGAAGTACTTTTTTCAACGACTTGATCGCGAATATTATTCGCCATGACGCTTATCCTGCGTTGGATTGTATTGTCAGAGAGAGGTATAGTTTGGAGCTTTCCCACCCCTTGCTTGCCAAACATTATCTCTGCTATATCTGAAACCGATGGTGAAATAAAATGTTCGACAATTGTATAAGGTTGGCCCGCTTAAGCCACACGAAAAGCTACTCTTCCAAAATCAACACTTTTCCATTTACGTTCGACATCTGTGCTACAGCAGTTTCTTATGGTTAAGGCCTTTTGATTTCCTATCGAAAAAATCTTTCGGTTTGTTTTTTTTTTCATTGTATTGAGGCGGCGAACTAGCTTGGAGGGCTACATACTTTCGCGTGATAAAGATTCAAAATGAACAACACACTGTCTATTGTTATTAACAGAAAACCCAAATTTCGGGTAATTGTCGTCATAGAGGTGTTTTTTTTTTGTTTCCTTTCCATACTCGTACTGGAACTTGCAGCTGACGGTTATATAGACTTATCCATTTTCAATAAATACAAGAAATGACTCCAATCATTCAATATTTTCAGTTCGTGTTATTACTATAAATGAAATATTACTTACTACTTGACCAATCAAATTTGCAACAGGAAATACCTAACAGTTGAAACGAAAGCTTCCGCTGGCATGTCTTATTTATCGTGCCACGTCCGCACCATTCTACTCTGGCACTTGCATCACGAACGTCGACTGGGTAGAATACTGCAAAAAAAGCAGATATTGTAATAACAGAGGCACAACTAATGAACTTTGAATCATCATTTGCCAAATTGTCTTCCTATTCATCATACTAGTCACTAAAACTCTTCGATTGTAATTTTCTGACATCAATTGAGGTCCTCAGATTAGTTTACGTCCGATCATGGCCACCTAGATGCAATATTAAAAGTGACTGTAAAAAAATGAAGAAGACGTAAAAACTTTTTAAAATGGCACATTCCGATCCAATTGTCTCGGAAATCCAAAAATGTTACAATATACAAGATGTTCCATTTGAAAATTCAAAACCAGAGTCATTTCCGGTGAAACCGATGACCGGAAAGTGAGAAATATGAGAAAAATCTCCTCTTCACATACCATTTACCTTTACCAAATCTCATTTTGAATCACCTGATATTCTAGAAGTTATGACTTTTCTAATATATATATATATATATATATATATATATATATATACATATATATATATATAAATATATATATATACATATATATATATATGAAAGTGTACTCTTTAAAGTTTGTAGCTTTTCGAAATTTGAAGTTGGAACAATGTTTTAAATCGTCAACTAATTATCACATTAAAATTCATTGAACGTTACTATTAAAATATTAAATATAAAGTCTGAAACATGTGTTCTTGAAAATTACAATATGGTTATGTTGTGGTTAGTACTTTTCAAGACACATGTTTCAGACTTCATAATTCATAGTAACTTCATAATTTCAGTATTATACATGAATGTAAACATTCAAAACAACATATGAAACTAATCTCAACAAAGATTATCCCTGAAGATGGAAATGAAACATTTCGAAAGCTTGGACAAACTTTAAAGAGTACACTTTTTCTTTTGCTGCACACCCCAATAATCAATTTGTTACACCTAACTAGTCAGCAACGACTATCTTCCACTATATATATATATATATATATATATATATATATATATATATATATATATATATATATTTATATATATATATGTCGTATGGGGTCGGCTTTAGAATAGCCCCATGGTAAATCCTGCCTGTCGTAAGGGGCGACTAAAAGGATAACCGTAGGTGGAAGATGGTCTCATCGCCCGGTGAAATACCACCATATCGACTTTGTGTGCTGTGAAATGGACCATTCCATGTTTCAGTGTTCGGTCGATACTTTCCGGTCTCCCTCTTTCCTTTTCCCCAATTCCTCCTTTATTTTCAGGTGCATCTAATAGTAATGATGATGAAATCTCCTAGAGTAAAACACTCCGGAAGTAAAATACCTCTCCATTCGGATTTCCGGGCGAGAGGTACTCGAGGGGACTCAACATTAAAAATTAATTTTTGCAACATCCGCGGACTCAACAAGAACATCAATGACGTCCACCATCACCTACAGACGGAAAAACCGGATATTCTGGCTCTAACAGAAACACAAGTAAACTCGTCCACCAACAAGGTCCATATGCTTTGTCCTGGTTACGAACTCCATTCTCGAATCAGGTTCAAAGGTGGACTCTGCCTTCACGCCAAGGCTAACCTTTCATGCCAGCGTGAAGAGAGTTTGGAACCGAAAGACTTTGATGTGATGTGGTTCAAGCTATCTGATACCAAACTGACTAAGTTCCTCTGCTGCCTTTACCTATCACCTAATGAACCTTCATATAACGACCTCTTCGAGTTTTTATCACTCAAACTGGACTACATTCAGGAGAACCATCCAACAGCTGAAACCATAATCATGGGAGACTTTAATGTACATAACGCTGCCTAGCTCAAATTCTCTAACAAAACAGATGATGCAGGTCGTCAAGCCGAGGCCTTCGCCATCACTCATGGTCTAGAACAACTGGTCGAGCTACCAACCCGCATCTCTGATGTCAACAACCAGTCTGCCAATACACTAGATCTTTTCCTCACCACCAATCCTGACCCGTATAGAATAGAAGTTTGTGCCCCACTTGAAAACTCTGACCACACCCTCATCTCCACAACATGCTCTTTCCATTTACCATCGAGCTGCACAATACCACCCCGTCTCATGTGGCATTACAATTCGACCGACTGGGAAGGTCTTCGTATGTTTTTCTCAGCGTTTCCATGGAAGAGAGTTTGTTTCTCTTCAGTAGATCCAACACGATGTGCTGAGACAATTTCTGAAATCATCATGTTGGGGATGCAAACTTACATACCGAATACCGGAAGAAGAACATCATCTGATAAGACCTGGTTTAACAGAAACTGCTCTAGAGCTGTGGCTTCCAAACAGGCAGCATACCATCGATGGCTAAAAAATCCGGGCCCTGAGACCAGAGCAGCATATGTCGAGGCTAGAGGCATATGCAAAGAGACAATAGAATGCTCAAAAGATGCCCACAGTGCCAAAATAAGATCAAAACTTGCTGAATGTCCTAACGGATCCCGTTCATTTTGGTCTTTCGCCAAAGCTGTGGGAAGAAACTTCACTTCCAGCTCATTTCCTCCTCTAACCAAAGAAAATGGAACACTAGCAACGACTGCCCAGGAAAAAGCCAATATCTTTGCGCACCTTTTTGCTGGAAATTCCACTCTGGATTCATCGGGAAAACAACCCCCGAACATTACACCTATTGACAGTCACATGCCCGAGATCACCTTTCGCCAACGTACTATCAGAAAGATTTTGCTGGGTCTCAACACCAACAAAGCCTGTGGATCTGACGGAATCCCGCCGATTATTCTCAAGAAATGTGCCCCCGAACTAACACCTGTTCTTTGCAAGTTGTTCAACCACTCTTACAATTTGTGGGTATTTCCGTCCAATTGGAAAATTGCGAAAGTACAGCCAGTCCCCAAAAAAGGCAAAAAGGCCCTACCTAGCAACTACAGACCTATCGCACTGCTATCTATTATTTCAAAGGTCATGGAAAAAGCCATCAACATCGAGCTCATGAAATATCTGGAAGACTCAGGAATTGTCAACGATAGGCAATATGGCTTCCGTCATCAGAGATCAACTGGTGACCTGCTCGCTTACGTCTCACATATATGGCAGCTATCTATTGAAAAATATGGAGAAACTTTAGCTGTGGCATTAGATATCTCCAAGGCGTTCGATCGAGTTTGGCACCAGGGACTCCTCGCCAAGCTTCCGTCTTATGGCTTGCCCCCTCAGCTGTGTTCTCTGCTTGCTAGTTTTTTCTCAAACAGGTCTCTCCATGTAGTGGTCGATGGAGTTTCATCTGACACTCTACTCATAAATGCTGGTGTTCCGCAAGGATCCATTCTCGCACCAACACTATTTCTACTTCACATCAACGACCTGTTGAAAGCAACTTCATGTCCAGTACACAGCTTTGCCGATGATAGTACCCTCCATATCGCTTTCTCTTCCAGGGCCCCTATATCAGCCCGTGAAACCAGAAATGAACGAGGAAGAAATGTTAATAATATAAATATGGACTTAGCAACAATTCTCGAATGGGGATCTAATAACTTGGTAGAATTCAATGCAAACAAAACACAAGCATGTCTTTTCTCTAGAAAAGCCGATCTCACTGTGCCTAACATAACTTTGTCAGGAGTAACCATACCACTGAAGCCATCCATATCGATGCTTGGTATTACTATCAGCAATAACCTTTCCTGGGAAAATCACGTGAGGTCCATTGCCAAAAGTGCATCCCAAAAACTTGGTTTTCTGTTTTGTGCCAAGAGCTATTTCACCCCCAGTCAGCTGCTTATGATCTATAAGGCACAGATCCGACCTGTCCTGGAATACTGTTCCCATATTTGGAGTGCGGCACCTAAACATATCCTGAGGCTATTGGATTCTGTCCAAAAAAGGGCAATTCGTCTCGTCGGTGATGCCTCGCTTACAAACTCGCTCACTTGTCTGGAACACCGTAGAAAAGTTGGCGATTTGTCTCTATTTTATAGATATTTTCATGGGCGATGCTCTTCTGAAATATCAACAATCGTTCCTGCTTTGGCAGTCTCTTCGAGATTAACCCGTCATCACACCCCTTCGTGGTCACTTTGGAGACCTGCAGAACATCACTTTCCAAAGACTCGTTCATCCAAAGAACAGCGAGGCCTTGGAACTCATTGCCTAGGGAGGTGTTCCCCGAGGCATACAACCTTCAGAAATTTAAGAAGAACACCAACTCCCACCTTCTTTCCCTAGGTTCCCACGATGTTCTCTGAACATTACAGGATATCCCTTTTCGTGGGAACCAGAACATAAAAAATATATATATATATACCGGGTGTCCCAGTATACCTGTTCCAAGGAATATCTCAGCCATTTCGAAAGATAAAAATTAAAAAATTTCATGATTTCCAATTCGTTCAAGGAACGTTCAACTGGGAGAAACTAAAATTGAAAGTCACTTCCGGTTTGACCGGTTTGTCCGGAAGTGACTCTGACTTTTTTATTTCAAATAGCACTCTGTATATTTTTTGCAATTTTTCATTTCTACTCAAAATTATCTTTCTAACGATGTATCACACTTTGTATTTTACATTTGATTTGATGGAAAAAACGTCAATTGAAATTCCAAATCGAAAGAATTGCAGTAGGCTATGATATTTTGTGTAATTTTGACTTCAATAATAATTGATAATTCATGAACAATTTTGCATTCGAGATGATGGAGAGAACGTCAAATTTCAAATTATTTGAATTGTAGTAGAACTGGAAGAATTGATAATTCTTAAATGAAAACCTTAGTGTGCCATGGAAACATTTGAATACATTTGTTTATAACTTTGACAGTTAATAATTCTCAATAGTTGTGTGCGTGTCAGAGAAACCAACGTTCAAGAATGAATAACCGTGAAAGTGATGATAACTTCACTAATCAAGAGAAATTGGATATGATACTGATTTATGGAAAATGCGAAAATAATCGTCGGGCTGCCCTACGTGCATACAGAGAGAAATACCCTGATAGACGAATGCCAAGCGCTATGTATTTCACACGCTTGGCTTCGAATTTGGCAACAAGTGGATCATTTCATAGAAAGCGTACTGTCTTTGAAAGAAAAAATGCTACGGACGAAGATTACACAAAATATCATAGCCTACTGCCATTCTTTCAATTTGAAATTTCAATTGACGTTTTCTCCATCAAATCAAATGTGAAATACAGAGTGTGATACATCGTTGGAAAGATAATTTTGAGTAGAAATAAAAAAATGCAAAAAATACACAGAGTGTCAAACCGGAAGTGACTTTCAATTTTTGTTTCTCTCAGTTGAAGGTTCCTTGAACGAATAGGAGATCATGAAATTTTAAAATTTTTATCTTTCGAAATGGCTGAGATAATCCATTGGAACAGGTATACTGGGACACCCGGTATATATATATATATATATATATATATATATATAGTAATATATTTATATATATATGTATATATATCTAATATATAAAATTCTCGTGAAACGGTGTTTGTAATTAAACTCCTCCGAAATGGCTCGACCGATTCTCATGAAATTTTGTGTGCATATCGGTTAGGTCTGCGAATCGGACATCATCTATTTTTCATCCTCCTAAATGTTAAGGGTGGGTGGTCCACCCCTTACTTTATTTTTTATTTTTCAGATGAAAATATATTTTTTTATTTTTTTATGATACAGCATTCAAAAATACATACAACCCCAAATTTTTACCCTTCTACGATCAACCCCTATTTTTCCATCGCAATTTTTTTTTTTTATTTTATCGACAGATTCGCAATAGGGTTGCAAGATATATATAATATAATAATTGTAGTACGATAAATTGAGAACGGGATAACGTGATGAAGAAAAAACGGTATAACAGGACAACAGGATAACGGGAATAACGGGATAACGAAAAAACGGAAGAACGGGATGGAAGAATAAGGATAAGGGGGAAAGGGGGGGGAACAATAAATGGGCTAACGGGATAAAAAAAAAGGGATAACAGGAAAATGGGATAACGGGATAACGGGAATAACGGGATTAAAAAAACGGGGTAATGGGATGACAGGATAAGGGGATAACGGGAAAACGGGACAAAGAATGGGATAAAAGAAAACGGGATAACAGGACAACAGGATGCGGAAGGAGTCGAAAGCATAGTCTAGATGGAACAACATCAAGGAAAACAAAGAAAAAAAGAAGTTCTACGCGGACGAGAGTTTTCGGGAAAAATATTTTAGGGAACATAGAAATGTGGACAGGACAACGTCTGTGGGGTCAGCTAGTATATATATATATATATATATATATATACATATATATATATTATATATATATATATATAATATATATATATATATATATATATATATATATATATATATATATATATATATATAAATATATATATATATATTTATATCACTTAAATATTCCATTGGAAAGACTCATTTCTGCCGCAATAAATATTCTTTTAAATTATACATGCAAAATGGCTATAAAACTCTTTATAGGCACTTTTCTATCGAAAATTGGACTTTATTCAGTAATTTCGCAGGCTATAACTATTTTACTCTTGTCATCAAAATGGCCATAATATAACATTGAGGTTATGGGATATTGCCTTTTATTTCATATCCAAGCTTTGATGACAAGTCATGATTTGTATTGATCATTTCGTTATTGAATAGAAGGATGGTAGAATCCATTGAAATGTTTCTTGTTCGTCAAATTTTTGTAATAGAAAATACATCGTTATTAGGCTATATGAGATGATAAGCAATGACAATGTTTATTCAAATGCGATGAAAAAAATTCTCTAGAATTCAAGCATTCCGTTGATTTACTTTTAAAATTGTTATCAAAAGAATCATTTGCTGAACATATCTCAATAGTAGTCAGAATCAAGGCAGAATTTTTTGGGTTTCCTGATTTTTCCTTACTTTCTTTTGATACGATATTGGTTTCCTTCCATCATCCGGAGTGATCCCCACTGAAGTTGCGAATGTGTACCGATAGTCTCGATATAGTGATGTTGGTTTGTAATGTATTTCTGATGTTCATTTCAACATATTTTCAATGGTCACGATGTTTTGCAGATGCCAAAGGAACAAACTATAATAATAATAAATTTAGTTGTGTGTTTTTTTTCTGTGTTTTCTGATTTGGGTAGATATTTGTTTCAATATATGAATATTTTTGTGTCACACCTATTGCCTAACCGTTTGATGTATTTAGAAAATCTGGGGATATAGGGTTAATCGTTGATTTGGGTGTTTGTTGTATTTGAAATAAGATAATATAAGATCTTTATTTTCCAGTAGACAACATAACATCGCATAGGAAGAGTCATACACTTAAATCTAGGTGAATGTTAAAACATAGAAACACATAGAAACACACAACAATTCCGAAATTCAGAATTTCAATTTCTAGATGAAACCAAAAAGCTGAAACCACAGGTTTGAAGTAAAAATTATCAACCTCAATTAAAATTGTCCTAAGAACATTCTAAAAGAAACATGACGACATCTCAGAATAAAAGCATATGAACAAAACATTACGGTTCTACGACATAAACTCTTCAACACTATACAGACACTTTTCAAGTAGAAATTCTCGCATTTGTATTTTGAATTTCTCTATGTCTCATTGGCTTCGGTTATCATTATATTCATTTTCAGGGAGATGTTGCTTCACTAACTTATTTGGGTAGGTACGCGTTATTTCTGAGGACGCAATCCATGAAATTGATTTCTACATCAATAATTTGAGATTGGCTCTGTTACACTATTTTTTTTTTATCGATTATGTGAGAATATATCATTTTCCCAAATTATGGTTTTCTATTGACCATAAAGATTGTATTCGTTTCAGATACACCCTCCTCATACAATATTATTGTATGATTGAACTCAATTTTCATTCCAATGAATGTAAATAATTGATTCAAATAAATTACCCAAAATAAATCATTATTTTTAGAAAAAAAAAATTTAAACCGCATGAAGCCAACAAACACAAAAACGTTTTCGAAAAACAATCAGGAAATATGGTTTCACACCTTTCAGATTCAAATTATATGTCCAAGTTTTAGCAGAAAAAATGCCTACAGAATAAAATGCACTTTTATTAACCCACAGAAATATTAAAATTAAAAATATCCGCGGCCAGATGCGAAAGGCATTTTCGATGTCTCACTACAAGAATACAAAATTATATATATATATATATATATATATATATATATATATATATTGTTATGTTATGTTATGTTATGTTATGCCAGTTATAAGTTTTAAAAGGAAAAAACCCACAAAAAGAATAATTACTAAATAGTTATCAGTTTCAAGAGATTGTTTTGACATAATTTTGGAAGTTCTATTTATTTGTAAGCCTATGTATAATATGGATAGATAAAAATGTCAAAATACTATAACACAATCAATTTCATACACTGTCATAATGATTATAACCCATAATTGGTAAAAAGACAAAAAAAAGTCTAGATTTACAAAATTTTCATGAATAAAAAGTGATCAACACATTTATGAATTTGAAACATACAGTATATGAAATTGTGGCTAACTAAAAGTAGCCAATGGTGGAACAGCAAACTTCTTGATGAGATTAGCCAATCAGGGAATAGATGGTCATATGTAAAATTGGAAAATGTGAGAGAATAACAACGGGGTGATGTCATAAGCAATTATTATTGAAATTTGTACATAGTAATAAGAATGGGAAAATAGTTGTATATATAAATTATATAAGATGAAATGTGACAATTTGGTGCACGAATTCAAACATTCAAATGAAAAAGAAGAGGGAAAATTGGTATCCTGGTGACAACAAACAAAGCCAGAAGGAAGATCGAAAATGAATTACAAGGGAATGCCACGCAACATTTTGAGAGAAAGAAAAATGAAATAATTCCAACATTTGAAGAACAAAACTAATATTACCTTAATTATACAACATATCCAAGTGTCCAAAGCTGATTTCTGCATATGTATGGTTCCTGATTTATGGTATTGGAATTCCTGATAGAGCTTGGAGTGAGAAGGGATCCAGTTTCAGGGCATATCTTGAACACCGACATTTCCAGCCAGGTATAAAAACTTTAATAGTGCACATCCGGTCCTGAATGATTTCACAAATGACGTATTTCATATCTGAAGAACTTTATTTCACTTTATTTTGAACTATACCAGAAAACTTCACTCTCAAGGAAAAAGTGAGGTTGTGTCTATCTATCCATGATTTCATTTTTATGATTATCCGTGAATATTTGTAGATTCACATTAGTATAAGTTATTTCTCGTAGGCCAGGTAAAATTAAGTCTTCCTGAATAAAGGAAATAATTGCTTTTTGATACTTTGTTGTTTGTTTTCTTACAATGATAAACAATCACACCGATGATCATTGAATAAATTAAAATAAGACAGCAGTGGTTAGTGGCTCTATTGCCTGAACCGGATATCTGAGGTAAGAGGCGTACCAACTGTTGCTTAGCCGTGGTGAGAAAAGTTATAACAATTGGCAGCAGCGTGACGAGAAACAGTGACGTTCGCTAGCAATTATTATTACAGCATACAATACATATACAGGGCGAAAATATCTATCTATATAATATCAATTTGGCTCACAAAGAATAGCAAAAATTATTAGCAATCTTCATTTCATAAAAACAATTTATATTAAATTTTTTTATTTTTTTATATGTTCTGGTTCCCACGAAAAGGGATATCCTGTAATGTTCAGAGAACATCGTGGGAACCAAGGGAAAGAAGGTAGGAGTTGGTGTTCTTCTTAAATTTCTGGAGGTTGTATGCATCGGGGAACACATCCCTAGGCAATGAGTTCCAAAGCCTCGCAGTTCGTTGGATGAATGAGTCTTTGGAAAGTGATGTTCTGCAGGTCTCCAAAGTGACCACGAAGGGGTGTGAAGACTGAACTTGACGGGTTAATCTCGAAGAGACTGCCAAAGGAGGAACGATTGTTGATATTTCAGAAGAGCATCGCCCATGAAAATATCTATAAAATAGAGACAAATCGCCAACTTTTCTACGGTGTTCCAGACAAGTGAGCGAGTTTGTAAGCGAGGCATCACCGACGAGACGAATTGCCCTTTTTTGGACAGAATCCAATAGCTTCAGGATATGTTTAGGTGCCGCACTCCAAATATGGGAACAGTATTCCAGGACAGGTCGGATCTGTGCCTTATAGATCATAAGCAGCTGACTGGAGGTGAAATAGCTCTTGGCACGAAACAAAAAAACAAGTTTTTGGGATGCACTTTTGGCAATGGACCTCACGTGATTTTCCCAGGAAAGGTTATTGCTGATAGTAATACATAACAAATTGGCACCCAAAGTGTGGGGAGAAATAATAACATAATAATTTGTTATATTATCATTACATAATATATATATATATATATATATATATATATATATATATATATATATATATATATATATATATATACATATATTTCTTGGGTTTTGTATTCTTGTAGTCTGACATCAATTTATTGAAAATACGTTTTTTTTTCAATTTTAATATTTCTGTTGGTTAATAAAAGTGCATTTTATTTGGTAGGCATTTTTCTGCTAAGACTTGGACATATAATTTGAATCTAAAAGGTGTGAAACCATATTTTCTGATTGTTCTTCGAAAACGTTTTTGTGTTTGTTGTCTTCATGCGGTTTAACATTTATTTTTTCTCAAAATAAAGATTTTATTTTGGGTATATATGTTATATATATATATATATATATATATATATATATATATATTTTATAATGGTTGCTTGTTGATTTCAAATTTATATATATTTTTATGAATTTATTTCACAGATTTTAATTTCTGAATCCCTATCATAACAAATGAGTAGGAGATTTAAGCCGGTTCTGGGTCTCCCCCCACCACTATGACGTCACGTGTGACCTTGAATAGTTGCAGGTGTGCAGTGTGTGTGTGTTTGACCTTGAGATTTGACTTTGAGATTTGTCATTGAGTTTTGATATTGGGTTTGGTCGACTTTGAGATTCGACTTCAGTTTTGACCTTGAATATGACCTTGAGATTCATAACATTAAGTTTTGACTTTGAGATTTGACCTAGAGTTTTGATGTTGGGATTGTTTCGGCAACCTCAAGATTTGATCTCGATTTTTGTTTGATCTTGACTAAAGTTGTGGTGTAGGCATACATATTCTGTGCAGTCATGACCTTCATGAATCCTTGTACTCTCCAAGCGAGGAGGGCGTTTGTCCTGTGAGAGAGCTAAGAATGAACTGCGATTATTGATGAGTGCGCTGAATGTCAAGAGAATCCCCTCAAATCCATACAGATTGCGCATCGCATCGGACTTGTTGTATGGTGGGGGTATTTCACTGAAATATT